>CM060617.1:36882843-37112843 GCA_030578275.1 Meda fulgida | reverse complement strand
TAGGGTTAGGGTTAGGGTTAGAGTTAGGGTTAGGGTTAGGGTTAGGGTTAGGGTTAGGGTTAGGGTTAGGGTTAGGGTTAGGGTTAGGGTTAGGGTTAGGGTTAGGGTTAGGGTTAGGGTTAGGGTTAGGGTTAGGGTTAGGGTTAGGGTTAGGGTTAGGGTTAGGGTTAGGGTTAGGGTTAGGGTTAGGGTTAGGGTTAGGGTTAGGGTTAGGGTTAGGGTTAGGGTTAGGGTTAGGGTTAGGGTTAGGGTTAGGGTTAGGGTTAGGGTTAGGGTTAGGGTTAGGGTTAGGGTTAGGGTTAGGGTTAGGGTTAGGGTTAGGGTTAGGGTTAGGGTTAGGGTTAGGGTTAGGGTTAGGGTTAGGGTTAGGGTTAGGGTTAGGGTTAGGGTTAGGGTTAGGGTTAGGGTTAGGGTTAGGGTTAGGGTTAGGGTTAGGGTTAGGGTTAGGGTTAGGGTTAGGGTTAGGGTTAGGGTTAGGGTTAGGGTTAGGGTTAGGGTTAGGGTTAGGGTTAGGGTTAGGGTTAGGGTTAGGGTTAGGGTTAGGGTTAGGGTTAGGGTTAGGGTTAGGGTTAGGGTTAGGGTTAGGGTTAGGGTTAGGGTTAGGGTTAGGGTTAGGGTTAGGGTTAGGGTTAGGGTTAGGGTTAGGGTTAGGGTTAGGGTTAGGGTTAGGGTTAGGGTTAGGGTTAGGGTTAGGGTTAGGGTTAGGGTTAGGGTTAGGGTTAGGGTTAGGGTTAGGGTTAGGGTTAGGGTTAGGGTTAGGGTTAGGGTTAGGGTTAGGGTTAGGGTTAGGGTTAGGGTTAGGGTTAGGGTTAGGGTTAGGGTTAGGGTTAGGGTTAGGGTTAGGGTTAGGGTTAGGGTTAGGGTTAGGTTAGGGTTAGGGTTAGGGTTAGGGTTAGGGTTAGGGTTAGGGTTAGGGTTAGGGTTAGGGTTAGGGTTAGGGTTAGGGTTAGGGTTAGGGTTAGGGTTAGGGTTAGGGTTAGGGTTAGGGTTAGGGTTAGGGTTAGGGTTAGGGTTAGGGTTAGGGTTAGGGTTAGGGTTAGGGTTAGGGTTAGGGTTAGGGTTAGGGTTAGGGTTAGGGTTAGGGTTAGGGTTAGGGTTAGGGTTAGGGTTAGGGTTAGGGTTAGGGTTAGGGTTAGGGTTAGGGTTAGGGTTAGGGTTAGGGTTAGGGTTAGGGTTAGGGTTAGGGTTAGGGTTAGGGTTAGGGTTAGGGTTAGGGTTAGGGTTAGGGTTAGGGTTAGGGTTAGGGTTAGGGTTAGGGTTAGGGTTAGGGTTAGGGTTAGGGTTAGGGTTAGGGTTAGGGTTAGGGTTAGGGTTAGGGTTAGGGTTAGGGTTAGGGTTAGGGTTAGGGTTAGGGTTAGGGTTAGGGTTAGGGTTAGGGTTAGGGTTAGGGTTAGGGTTAGGGTTAGGGTTAGGGTTAGGGTTAGGGTTAGGGTTAGGGTTAGGGTTAGGGTTAGGGTTAGGGTTAGGGTTAGGGTTAGGGTTAGGGTTAGGGTTAGGGTTAGGGTTAGGGTTAGGGTTAGGGTTAGGGTTAGGGTTAGGGTTAGGGTTAGGGTTAGGGTTAGGGTTAGGGTTAGGGTTAGGGTTAGGGTTAGGGTTAGGGTTAGGGTTAGGGTTAGGGTTAGGGTTAGGGTTAGGGTTAGGGTTAGGGTTAGGGTTAGGGTTAGGGTTAGGGTTAGGGTTAGGGTTAGGGTTAGGGTTAGGGTTAGGGTTAGGGTTAGGGTTAGGGTTAGGGTTAGGGTTAGGGTTAGGGTTAGGGTTAGGGTTAGGGTTAGGGTTAGGGTTAGGGTTAGGGTTAGGGTTAGGGTTAGGGTTAGGGTTAGGGTTAGGGTTAGGGTTAGGGTTAGGGTTAGGGTTAGGGTTAGGGTTAGGGTTAGGGTTAGGGTTAGGGTTAGGGTTAGGGTTAGGGTTAGGGTTAGGGTTAGGGTTAGGGTTAGGGTTAGGGTTAGGGTTAGGGTTAGGGTTAGGGTTAGGGTTAGGGTTAGGGTTAGGGTTAGGGTTAGGGTTAGGGTTAGGGTTAGGGTTAGGGTTAGGGTTAGGGTTAGGGTTAGGGTTAGGGTTAGGGTTAGGGTTAGGGTTAGGGTTAGGGTTAGGGTTAGGGTTAGGGTTAGGGTTAGGGTTAGGGTTAGGGTTAGGGTTAGGGTTAGGGTTAGGGTTAGGGTTAGGGTTAGGGTTAGGGTTAGGGTTAGGGTTAGGGTTAGGGTTAGGGTTAGGGTTAGGGTTAGGGTTAGGGTTAGGGTTAGGGTTAGGGTTAGGGTTAGGGTTAGGGTTAGGGTTAGGGTTAGGGTTAGGGTTAGGGTTAGGGTTAGGGTTAGGGTTAGGGTTAGGGTTAGGGTTAGGGTTAGGGTTAGGGTTAGGGTTAGGGTTAGGGTTAGGGTTAGGGTTAGGGTTAGGGTTAGGGTTAGGGTTAGGGTTAGGGTTAGGGTTAGGGTTAGGGTTAGGGTTAGGGTTAGGGTTAGGGTTAGGGTTAGGTTAGGGTTAGGGTTAGGGTTAGGGTTAGGGTTAGGGTTAGGGTTAGGGTTAGGGTTAGGGTTAGGGTTAGGGTTAGGGTTAGGGTTAGGGTTAGGTTAGGGTTAGGGTTAGGGTTAGGGTTAGGGTTAGGGTTAGGGTTAGGGTTAGGGTTAGGGTTAGGGTTAGGGTTAGGGTTAGGGTTAGGGTTAGGGTTAGGGTTAGGGTTAGGGTTAGGGTTAGGGTTAGGGTTAGGGTTAGGGTTAGGGTTAGGGTTAGGGTTAGGGTTAGGGTTAGGGTTAGGGTTAGGGTTAGGGTTAGGGTTAGGGTTAGGGTTAGGGTTAGGGTTAGGGTTAGGGTTAGGGTTAGGGTTAGGGTTAGGGTTAGGGTTAGGGTTAGGGTTAGGGTTAGGGTTAGGGTTAGGGTTAGGGTTAGGGTTAGGGTTAGGGTTAGGGTTAGGGTTAGGGTTAGGGTTAGGGTTAGGGTTAGGGTTAGGGTTAGGGTTAGGGTTAGGGTTAGGGTTAGGGTTAGGGTTAGGGTTAGGGTTAGGGTTAGGGTTAGGGTTAGGGTTAGGGTTAGGGTTAGGGTTAGGGTTAGGGTTAGGGTTAGGGTTAGGGTTAGGGTTAGGGTTAGGGTTAGGGTTAGGGTTAGGGTTAGGGTTAGGGTTAGGGTTAGGGTTAGGGTTAGGGTTAGGGTTAGGGTTAGGGTTAGGGTTAGGGTTAGGGTTAGGGTTAGGGTTAGGGTTAGGGTTAGGGTTAGGGTTAGGGTTAGGGTTAGGGTTAGGGTTAGGGTTAGGGTTAGGGTTAGGGTTAGGGTTAGGGTTAGGGTTAGGTTAGGGTTAGGGTTAGGGTTAGGGTTAGGGTTAGGGTTAGGGTTAGGGTTAGGGTTAGGGTTAGGGTTAGGGTTAGGGTTAGGGTTAGGGTTAGGGTTAGGGTTAGGGTTAGGGTTAGGGTTAGGGTTAGGGTTAGGGTTAGGGTTAGGGTTAGGGTTAGGGTTAGGGTTAGGGTTAGGGTTAGGGTTAGGGTTAGGGTTAGGGTTAGGGTTAGGGTTAGGGTTAGGGTTAGGGTTAGGGTTAGGGTTAGGGTTAGGGTTAGGGTTAGGGTTAGGGTTAGGGTTAGGGTTAGGGTTAGGGTTAGGGTTAGGGTTAGGGTTAGGGTTAGGGTTAGGGTTAGGGTTAGGGTTAGGGTTAGGGTTAGGGTTAGGGTTAGGGTTAGGGTTAGGGTTAGGGTTAGGGTTAGGGTTAGGGTTAGGGTTAGGGTTAGGGTTAGGGTTAGGGTTAGGGTTAGGGTTAGGGTTAGGGTTAGGGTTAGGGTTAGGGTTAGGGTTAGGGTTAGGGTTAGGGTTAGGGTTAGGGTTAGGGTTAGGGTTAGGGTTAGGGTTAGGGTTAGGGTTAGGGTTAGGGTTAGGGTTAGTGTGAAGAGCCTGTTTCGGGCTGTTATCGACAACCAAACTACTGCGCCTGTGTTGGGTTTTGCTAACCGCTAAACTTACCTACTGCCTGCATACAGATGCAGCACCAAGGTGTTTAGGAGGCTGCCCTGTAATCAGAAACAGGAAGGAGGATGCGAGTCCAAAATGCATATGCAAGTAGAGGGTTGTCCCGCATTGAGTCCCATTACCCGGCCATAAGCTTGATTTTCTTGCCCTTAAATGGCAGTAACTGAAAAGTTTAGGATTATCTGTATGGTAGCCAATTCATACCGTCGTTACAGACAGCAACCCTCAAAATCGTATGTTCTAACCACGGGGCGAGACTAGATGCGACGGAGCTACCGGTGGCCTTGCCTGCCCTACCCACCTTTTTCATTTAAGTTACAGTACAGACAGCATTAAATGCTGATTCAATGGTCTAACAAGGCGACCGCAGGAACAGTTGCCCGAAAATCCTTATCTCAAAAAGAGTACTAACGAATTCAACAGTTTTATGCCGAATCATCTCACGGAAAGCTGCAGATTCTTGTGACACCGCAAATGATGTAGTCAGCCTATATGTGAGAAGCCTCTGTCAACATCCAACAGACGTTGGGACTGGAGGCTGCTATTGTTGATCACTTGCACTTACCCTGATGCTGTACCTAGAGTTACAACAAGAAGGTGAATTAAGAATGGTTACCTGTTGTATCTTACCTGTCAGGGAACCTATGTTGATGACAAAGGGCAGATCCATCATTCGGTGAAGGTAGTATCTTTCTTATAGTCGGAGAAAAGCCTCCACCAACAGTCAGGAAGGAACTGCCAGATCTTTCCTTTCCTTTTTTAAGAGAGTGGATCCGTCTTGTGTTAAAAGGTGGGGTCTTTATTATCGGACGCGGCAGGTAGCGGAATTAGTTTACTTACCAACGAATTCGTGCTACCTGAGAAACTGAGGTCCCCCTGTATTGAGCAGCTTGCATGACATAAGGTCATATGGGGGTAGAGAGAACTCTAGATTGGTAAGGTCTCGTTTCTATAGGCCCTGAAGATGGCTCTGAAGTGGAACAAAAGATCAGACATGCTGTCTTGTGTGAGGAGGAAATCATTGCCTCAAAAGCTGCACCGCTGGTTAATATCCAAGCCACAAGCCCGTGTTATTTTTTTAGAGTTGGTCTGTATGGATTTTCACTCATTAGAGCCAGACAGAGTAATACAGGGACAACTTGGTAATCAACTGATTCTTTTACTAAATATTGCTGTGGCAAGTCCCACAACCCAACCAAAAGGCAAAGGTGGCGAAATGTTCTTGGGACAATTTTGTTTGCCACTAATGGGTTCCCCGAGCGCTCATTACGACCAGGGCCAGACTTTGAATCGCGCACCATCAAAGAGCTCATGAGTTCAAAAAGGGAGTATGAGCTAAGGCGTTAAAAAAAACCCGAACAACCCCTTATCATCCCAGGGGAAATCCTGTCGAAATTTCAATAGGACTTTAGTACTCAGTATGTTATTACCTTGGAGGCAAAGATAAGGTTCGTTGAGAGATTTTGAAAAACCCTAGCTCAATGCGAACAATAGCACAAACATGAGGTTCACTGGGTTCACTCTCCCTACTAATTGAGGTTTGGACGTCAACCCCGGTTACCCTAGGCGATCTTGGTCTTTTGGTTGCCGTATCAAGTTGGTACGCGAACCGTCTCATTTCGGAGTATGGTCCAAGCATCCTAAAAACCCAATCTGAAAATAGTTATCGCTTGCGTCCACTTGGTATGTCAAAAAGTGCAAAAGAAACAAAGTAGGATTTGACAAATCCGAATCTCATTGCCTCTTGGAAGATTGGTATCGAGTGATAGTGGAGAACGTTAGCTACCGGGAAGCATAAGTTAGCAGACAATGGGAGTCTGAGGTGGTATGTTGTGGTGAGTCAGCAGGCTGAATTTTGCCCATTATTATACTTTACGTCCAGAGAGAAAGACGTCCACTGCTACGCTTCACCGAGAATCTGTTGCTCCCGTGTGGGTTTTTAACCGTCTCCCGCAGTTGAACCCCACCTACTGCTACACAGTCCATCTTCAAGTACCCCGAACACCGACAGAATCCATAAGGTTTCGTTAATTATGAGCTTCTCTCTCTGAATCGAAGAGGAAATTCCGTATTACGAGTACAGTCATACTCCAAATATAGAACAGTACGTTTCTCTACAGTTCACGATATCTGTACGGAAAGAGAGACAGTGAATACTGATTCTGCTGATAACTCGGATGAACAAACGCTTGCCCAACCGGCTAAACTTTGCAGGCACCAGAGTAAATTTTACTTATCAAGCCTTATACCAGTCAAAAACCCTTGTGAATACATACCTTCGATACACTGGGAACACTTACCTCTTAAATGTTCCTGGCGCCATTGAACAAAGTAACTTACCTGATAAGGGCCAAGTCGAAGCTGTAATGGTAGTTCTATTGATGAAGTTGAAGTAACCAGTGTCTTGAAGGTTCAGATATTCCGTAAAAACAAAACAACAATCAGAAAGATTGAGATAGACACATACCGAGGCGTTCTGTTTAGACAGAGAGGGAGAACCAGAGAGACTTTTATTTGTCAGCCAGGCAACCCATTGATATATGTGTCCAATTCTTTGTTCCAAGGTCGAATTCGGATTGTTGGTTAAATCTCCTTGGTGGAGATGAAAATCGGAATGTCTTCCCATGCTGCCTATGGTTTACACGGTTGGTCACAAGTCAGCCAAGCAAACGAAGCAAAGGGACTTCATGAATTAGGAGGGGAGAATGTAACACAGGTTTAAATAAAGTAGATTAATTATACACAATTTAGTGATCTGTTCCTTTACTAAGTCGATAGAAAAAATAAATAAAATATAAAAAAAAAATAAATGATAAATAGTGCTAATTCATTTTAGATAAACTCGGTGAACAACCAATGATAGCTCTTTGTCATTTGCGCTCAAGGTGTCGACGTAGCAAGCGCAATGACAGAAAGTACGACTTGCTTGAGAAGAGCAGACGCAATCTGATCTCGTGAACCATTTGATATGATTTAGGAAAAAAAAAATCTTTGTAAACGGTATGAAAAGTTGAGATTATGATTAATTAAAAATGCATCCTGAATAAGAAGTCCGACGAGATAAGGAAATACATATCTACTGTTCACCGAAGTCATTTTTAATGATCACGCACGTGCCTGTATTTTGAGGGTGCGCCTGTGTGAGAGCAAAAGAAAAATCGACCATAAAGAGTTCACCGTTGCCATTGTATGCCACGTGTCTGTAATAGAAAGAAAGCTATTGAAGTCAGAGGCCAGTTTTTTTTTTCCCTCCTTTGTTTTTCTTCCTCCCTTTTTATATTCTTTCTTCTTTGAATCGTGAGACCTGCACACCTACTGTGAAAAAACATCCTGTAAGACTCCGTTTTTTGATGGCGAGCCAACCCAGTTTATCTAGAAAGGGAAATACATCTACGTCGTGTAGAGGAGGCCTATATCCTTGTTCCTGAGTTTCCAGTGCTAGCCGAGAACACGACAAATTCCATCTAAGATCTTTTGTTTTCTTTAGGAGGGTGTATGGTCAACCACAACCCAGAATTTGAGAGACATTGAACTTTTATGAGAGGATACTTTGAGGTCTTTTAGAGAGAGAGAATGTATATCTCTATGAATGTATCTTGTCTGTTTATATTCTATTTTTCTTTCTGAGTGATTGAACTGACTATGTGGTATATATTGGGTAACACCGACAAGAGTGCACTCGTGGTGGAAATTAATATAGTCAGTCAATTTTAATGTCCATTGTTTTCTGTGATCTTGCATTTACTTTCGTTTTAATTTATCAATTTTCTATTTTTTTTTTTTTTTCCCTTTTCAATGAGACCAATATATTTCTAAAATTAATCTTGTGTTTGTCTGTTACTTCTCATGTAACCCGCTGTCCTCCTATCGATACCTAATTCTTCTGACAGAATACAAATCTTAAACTGAAATAATAAAAATAAAGTAAAAAGAAAGAAAATCTACTAAAATTCTGCTAAAATTCAGTACAAGTCTACACATTATTAATATTATACATAAAACTATTTTAGTTGTATGGATCAGTAATCTGTTCAAATAACGTCTATTAAACAGATCGTGTCCAATGCACTTTGTCTACAATTTATAAACAATGAATAAAATAAATTATTAAAATACATATAAACAAAAGTGGCAAACAATTAAGGTCAATATAGTGGAAAAATAGACAGTCATTTCAGATTACACCAACAAAAAACGCTAGCAAAACTTTTTGGAAGCTTTTGATTACAGTCCTGAAAGTACTGCGTAATTAAAGCGATTTTATCAGTGTAACTTTCTGTAATTATACAATAAAGTACTTACTGTGAAGAGACCAACATGTAAAGTTCGTGGAATAAAGGAGTAAACAACCAGGAAATAAACAACAAATTTATACTAAAGTTTTTATAGAACTAAGGGGTACTTATTCTACACTTATGATACAACAATCACATTTGGGACCATTTAGCAAAACATACTGGTGTACCTTTTTGTAATAATGTTGTATCAATACAGTTCTGTATAGCTGTTTAAAAATGACAGGGTACATATCCATGCATCAATACAGTTTTTTAACAAAAGTGCACTAAAACTAAAAAGGGAAAACCTAAAACAATTGCAACATTGCTTAAATATTGGGGAAAGATACTTGTGGCGAGGGGGGCGTGGATCCGTCAAGTCTGGTAGCGGGAGAGAAGTAAGCGACCGCGCGTTTGGAGTAAGTGGTCAAGTGCAGATGACGAACTCCTGTGTTTGATTGCAGTAATTGCGTGGAGACTGCATATAAACTGCCGGCTGAGAGAGAGAAGTGAGAGAGGACCTGGGACTTCGCACGCGAACAGAGGAAGCCGTGCCAAGTGTTTTGTCTACGTGAAAGTTATATGTGTATTTTATTTGCTGTGGTTATCCGCGTGCCGCCCCGAGCGCACCATTTTGTTACGTTTATATTTGTAAATAGAGTCGGATCCCAATTTCGCCGACCCCTGATCTTCTTTCGTTTTCTCCACCACCCACTCTGAAGCTCACACTGGATTCGACACAGGTGTGCCGAAACCCGGGAAGCAGAAGACCTGCCGCCGCCATGCAGAGCCCGCCGGGAACGCCATTTGCGACCTCATCAGTACGCTCGCGCGTCTTCACCGTGACAACACCACGCCCTGCTGGGCCGTAAAAGAGGAGCATGACCAGCGGTTCCGAGTTACTGCTCCAAGGCCAGCAAGAAGAACGCGAGCTGATCCCGGAGCTGGCTCGACCGGAGGTTCGGGCCGTCCGCCGCTCCAGCTACGGCCTCGCCGCCGCCCCTGCCTCGTCAACAAGATGGGTCCCCAGGACGACCGAGGCTTCCTGGACCTATTTGAGAGGTCGCCGAGGGCCCTGTGGATGCCCCAGTCGGACTGGCCCATGCGGCTCATCCCATAACTTGCGGGAGTCCCCAAATCGCGCCCACGCATCTGCCATCCAAACTCCTGGTCTACTGAAGACCTGAGGCGCGCCAATTTTGCAGGCGGGTCAGGCGCGGACCCCCGAGCAATACAACGTCAGCGGTTTCAGGTCCTTAGCCTGGAGGAGTCCTGGCCGACTCCTCGTGCTGGCGCAACAGCACCGTACTCCCTGCCGCAGATGGCTGATGGACGACGGAGGCGACTGAGGATTATCGTCATCAAGGTGGTACTGAGGCAATCATCACCAAGCTACTACCCAAGAAACACCGCTCAGTGGGTCCAGTGCCACCGCCCGACGGTCGCTGGTCGCATGCCATCCACCTGGCGAAGATCCACATGGTGGCGTGTCCAGTGGGGTCGGCGAACCCCTTCTCATCATCTTCTCCTCTCACCTTCCTCTCTCTCATCTCTACCCCTTCTCTCCCAACCTGTGGCCCCTTCACAGGGTCTCCGCGGGGGCTGGTGCCCCGGCCGGCGCCAAGTGGGAGGAGGACAGCAACTTCCGGCGGAGGCCCGTTCCTGTGAGCCGGCCCACCCAGGGGGCCGCCACGTCCGACCCACCCTCCCGAGTCCAGCAGCCCTGCTCCTCTCCACCCAATTCTTTGCCCCGCTTTCCCTGCCACTGAGCGGCGGGGAGGCCTGGGCCTGCCTGCCTGCGCTGCGGGGCACCCGGACACTTGTAGATCGTGTCGCGGTCATGGAGGTGGGGGACGCTGATCCGGGTTCCCGACGCGCCGCAGGCTGCTCCCCGATCAACTGGCCTTGTACCAGATCCAGTGAGTATCAGGGGGGTACTTATCAGGCTTTGGGGATTCAGGCTGTAACCAAACCTCTATACATCAAAGACTGATACGAACCGGGGGGCAGTGGATAACAGGCCCGCAATTGTTAAGGTGCGGTGTGTGCACTGGGTGGTGGTGAGATACCGATAATGTCCGTCGTAATTCAATTTAGTGCAAAAGCATAGTGTGGAGGTGGCCGTAAACCCGCACCTCCAGGCATCCGCCATATTTGGGGACGAATTGGCCTGCCCTTTAAATGAATTATTAGGGTCGTTATCAGCGGAGCCTCTGGATGGTAGAAAAACCAAGGAAAGACAGCGGTCGTTCAGCTGGGGGATGCTGAGCCGAACACTGGGTCCTGCTGCAGGGGGAACAGAGGGCTTCTGGCGAGAACGTATCTCTCAGAGCGCGAGAATTTTCCCCTGGAGCAGTCCAGGATGAACTCTAAAAAAAACAGCTTTTAATCAGGTCCGCTCTACCCGACGGCCAGCTGCTTTCACCCAGACCAACCGCTCCTCTTATTACCTAATTTGCTGTATTGAAAGATAGGTTGTATCGGTGACCCAAGACACCCAGACAAGGAAGATACAACACAGTTGTTGGTTCCAAAAAGCCGCCGAAAATGCTTTTTTTCAGGCGGCTCACTGTAACCCAAAGGCCGGGCATTTAGGCAGGGCGCTACACTAAACCGTCTCATGGCCCGGTTCATTCTGGCCGTGCCTCCACGAGAACGTGCGCAGGTGGTGCGCGTCTTGTCGTGAATGTCAGTTGGTGAATCCACCTGCCAATCCAACAAGCACGCATGTGGCCCCCTTCCGTTAATGCAGTCCCCTTCGAGCGAATTGGTATGACCTCAACGGGCCATTAGAGCTGTCAGCAAAGGGCATCGCTTTGCGTGGTTCTGGAGGACACGCAACGCGATACCCGGAAGCGTCCCTCTTCGTAACATTTCGGCTAAAAGTGTTGCGACGCGCTCTTTCTCTGTTGCTCTCCCCGAGAGGGAATTCCCCAAAGAGATTCTCACTGATCAGGGGCATCTGCGTTCATTCACGAACTATTCCGAACTCAAACGAATTGTTTGGCATTAAATCGATTCGCGCTAGCGTCTACCGACCCACAGGACAGGACGGTTTAGTGGAAACCCGCTTTAATCGCACTTTGAAAGCCCTGATTCGTAAGTTCGTTTCCGAGGACGCCAAAATTGGGATAAATGCTAAGACCCCTCTTTGTTTGCTGTACGCAGGACCCACAAGTCCCCTCCACGGGTTTCCCCCTTCGAGCTCCTCTACGTAACGGGCAAGCCCTCGCGGGTGCTTGACGATCTTTAGAGAGAACTTGGAGGACGGACCGTCCGCTGCGAAGAACGAATTCAGTATGTCCGGGACCTGAGAACTAAGCTCCACATCTTTGGGGCGGCCTATCAATGTAGAATTTGTTACAGCCGCAGGGCAGACAGATCAGCTATACAACAGGGGAACTAGACAAATCTGGCCCAGGTTGTTAGACAGAAACTTCCTATGCAAGTTCCTCATTGTGTCAGTAAGTAACTTCTTCTGCATCTTTGTCTTCAGCCGAGTGACTGTTTGTTTGCGGCCGGTCGTCATTCGACTGACATCATCTCTAAGAAAAAAAGGATGTAACTTTCTTTTTAATTTCAGTTCGACTGACACACTTCCTCCCACAGTAGGTAAGATCCACAGGGTACTTTGCTCTTTTCTTAGAGTAGCCAAATGCTGTCAGGGCATACTTCTGGAGCTTGTATTTCTTCACTATATTTCCAGTGACCACTTTCGCAATCAACTGCTTATCTTTGTTTGTTTTTGCATTTGTGTATTTTCTTCTGATATCCTCAATCAGTGATGTATGGAAAAGAAGAGCTCTTTTGATGGGAGAATTCACTTTTTGATTATCCAACAATGCATTGACTTTTGCACGTGGCGAAATGGATGAACTTTCTTTATTGGCCCTATGGAAACGCTTTTTATATTTCTCAGTTTTAGTTTTCTCCTTTACCAGCTGTGCCTCCAATTGTTCAATCTTTTTTTTTAGTTTTCTCTTCAAATTTCTTCGAATACGTTCCCCTTGACGCCGTTGCCTGAGACACAAACTATTTGTTAGGATTTTTAGTAAGATTTTTGTTCGTTTTCAATATGTAAATTAATGGGAAAATAAACAGTTGATAATTGTCCTTCAAATAAATCTAACTTTCTAATGATTTATGTGTCTAAACTTCCATGTTCTAACCTGGAGGTGCCTGGCTCAGGCTGATTTTCAGGAGCTTCAGGAATATTAGGAGAGTTTGGTGGTGTCTCTGACTGTAGCAAAGCACTGGCTCTGGCTCTGGCCCTGGCTTGCCTTTTTGCCTCCTTCCATTTTTTTCTTTTTGCCCTTTTCTCTCTCTCACTTAGCTCATTAATACCCTTCTTCTTTCCAGTCTGTCTTTTTTCCATTTTCCCCTCTCTTTCTCAAGGTACTTTCTTCTTCTCTCTGGGTCAGCATCACGACATTCCCTATATCTCCTTGCTATCTCAGCTCCACTTAGACTCATTCCTGGAAAAAATTATAATATTTCAAAACAATTCAAAACTTTCTCTTACAAATTCCCCTTTAATTGGTCCAGCTAAACTAGGCTTGCCTAGTCTTATTTATTTACATTGTTAGGGCTGTATTTTTTCAAACAGTCAATGAAATTCATGTCAATCTTTTATTACATAGGAAAAAAAGGTTTGTAAACTGTCATCAAATTATCATCATCAAAACACCTGCTGATATTGCCAAAAAAGTTCACGTCCACTCATGTATAGAATCTACTGTTATAATATGTGTTATAACTGTTCTAATATGTGGGGAAAAAAATCTAAATGTGGCAAAAACTGCAAATGTCCTCCCTGTCATGAACCATGTCCACCCTGTCATGGAAGGCTTTGTGACAGGGTGGACAATGACAGGGTGGACATTTTTGGCTAAAGTTAGCATTTAATGAGCACATGGTGTACAGCAGTTAGCAAAGTGATTCACTGTTGAAGCTGACTGTGCACTGTTTTAAAATATATATTTTGAATTTCTGAAAAGATTTTATATTAATTAATATTTTACAATGACAGGGTGGACATGTTAAGCTTGACAACACGCAACTACAAACACAATATGATGACAATTAGGAAATATAAGTGCAGATACTTACTGTGTGTGCTGCAGATGTTTTAACCTCCACTGAAGAAAGACCAAACGGGGGAGGGGATGTCACTGAGTACATCAGTGGGTTTCTTAAAGGGGCGTTTACCCCCATAATGACAGGGTGGACAGCAATTTCAGGGACACATGCAAAATGCTTAATATCATTATGAAAATAAAATATAAATAATCAAAATGACTTGTTTTATTAAATAATTTGCTGAGGACAATAAGAACATTCAAAAAGTATTTTATTTTTATGTCATTTAACCACTTTTTACACTCACTGAAGTTAGCTGAGTAGCGTGTGGGACATGCCAAAATCACATACATCCAATCAAAGAAAATGGTATAAAATCAGAAAAACACATTTCAAGAGACGTATCATTGTACTTGTATGTGTGTAAGTGTTTGGCCATTTATAATAAAACCTCAGAATTTCATTATTTTGCATTATGTTCATGATGACTGAGCGATTCTGATGAGGACACCAAAGGCACTTTATATTGATATTGACTCTAGTGGTGCTTGTTACCCTCTTGTTCCATGTAGTTACAGGGTAAGTACAAAAAAATACATACACAATCTAATATCACTGACTCTGAAACCTTTATTTGAAAGACAACTTAATTCAAAACAGATTTGCAACGCTTCTTTTTTGTTTAAAACTGCTTTTTAAGCCCAGCCTTAAACATCTGCACTATTGCTATAAGATAAAAAAACAGTATAAATGCATGGATATGTACCCTGTAATTTTGAAAAAGCCTATACAGTTTGTATTTGGTACATTATTACAAAAAGGTACACAGTGTATGTTCTTGCTAAATTGCTCCCAAATGTGATTGTTGTATCATAATAGTAGAATAACTACCCCTTAGTTCTATAATACAGTATAAATATGTTTTTAATTCTCCTGGTTGTTACTCCTTTGTTCCCTTATACTTACATGCAGGTGCATCATAGGTACACTATAATTACCGAAAGTTAAGATGTAAATTCGTCTTTATTACGCAGTACTTTCCAGGCTGTAATCTAAAGCGTTGCCATATATATATATATATATATATATATATATATATATATATTATATATATATATATATATATATATATATATTATATATATATATATATATACACACACACACAGTGCAGCATTACACAAACTAGCAACTGAAAAAAAGTTCCCAGAAAACAAACACTAAAATTAAAAGCTTAAAAACGCAACCAGCTAAAACTGAATTGATGTTTGTTTATTTGATGGCATTACAATGGTGTTTTTTTTTTTCTGTCATTGTTTGACATTACAAAATGTGTACAGTACTTTCTTGGTTGATGCTAAATGATCTCTGAACTCAAAAACACAGTGTTGTAGAAATTTTAATAGTCATTTATTCCTACCAGATATCATAAGGGATTGAACCTATTCAATGTGTAAAAGTATATGTGTGTACGTGCTGGTGCGTGACGTTTCAGGAATATATGGGACAGGACCTCTTGACCTTAGGAATGGTCAGATTTGGCTAGTTTATTTCAGGGCCAGGTTGTGTCTTTAGTAGAAACTGAACAGCAGTGGGGACCTTATCTGAGTGGGTGAAAGGGTAACTGCTGTGAGGAGGAACCTTGAAAAGAGTATAAAGGCTGTCTCATGTCTTCCTGGTGCGCGTCACTCACTTCACAGGGTAACTGCTGTGTTGGCGACTGGGCCTATTCTTGCAAGAATAAATACTTCTCTTTTTATTAATTTGACTCTGAGTGTCTCTTACGCAGTGATGATGTTTAACAGAAGTTTCGCCACAACACAACTCTATTGGAATTGTAATAATGACAATACAAAATGCAAGAAATGAGCAATGTAATAATGTATTTTGATAGACTATATCTTTATTTTTCTCTAAAACTCCACAGTAAAATCCTTTGAAAATTGATGTGGACAGAGTGATGGTCATCCAGAAAAAGAAAGCATTGAAATTGGCATGTCAACTCTATTGGAATTGTAATAATGGCAATACACAATGCAAGAAATTAGCAATGTAATAATGTATTTTGATAGACTTTGCCTTTATTATTCTCTAAAACTCCACAATGAAATATCTGTCGTAAATAGTTAAACTGAAAATAGTGCAATAGGCTGCACTTAATGTTCGGTCAAATCGATGAATTACTGAAATACAGGTCTTTCTCAGCTTTTTGGCACCTCCATGTTTCCGTACCGTAATTGCGCAAATAGACGAGCATCAACATCCACACGGCGGCTGGCTTGACGAGCGTTTTCCAGATGACGGCTGCCTTGACCGCGGTAGAAAATGAATGTGGAGCGAGAGCGTGCTGAATGCGTCAGAGTTTGGCAGCTGTCAGCTAATTTCATTCCGTTACAGGTTGTTTCCAGTAGGAAGCATTTTCGATAACAATTCAATTTCAAATACACAGAATGACCAATAGAGGAAATTTGTAAAACATTTTTACAAATGACTTACCTTTAAGAGTGGAAATCGCAACACCATCAAGTCCATTCATGGTGAGAAACTGGCGGTAGGAAGTGCCACTGACTGAAAGTGCTCCTCATTAGCTGCAGTTGGCGCGTTGATTGCGCATGCGTATTACAACACGTTATGCGTCACAAGATCAACGCGCGCGCGGTTCTCTTCCTTGTCAGTCGATGAACAACAGTGAACAGCAACTTGTGGGCATATACGTAGTGGACCAACGGCGGTGGATACTCGCAACTCAAGTAACAGTTCGGATAATGAAACGACATTGGGTAGTAATGTGGATCTACAACCGTCTCTTGCTGATCCTGTGGAACACTTTGGTGATTTTGATGCGTTTGACACTGGTGAAACAGTTTCTGGCTTAAGCAGTAACACCGTTTTACAGTCGCCTCAGAACCCGGACCCACAGGATGAACCGAATGAAACCTCGGATTCGAATCCGTCTCTACTCGGTCCAAACAGGCCTTCAGATGACTCCTGTTCTTCACGCCTCCCCCAAGAAACCACGGTAAATTAATAAGTTATTATGTTGTTAATATCATAGCAGTAGCAGTAGCCTCTTATGTAACTGTATTATACATTCAAGTATTTAATATTTTTAATGTTTTCTTCGTGTTTAGTGATGAATTATCGTTTGATGATGTGCTATCCAGACATGCCACTTCTATTGTGATGACTGCTAGAGAGAAACATCATCTCTCACAGGTAAGTATCAGGAAAATAACCTGTGTGTGTGTGTGTGTGTGTGTGTGTGTGTGTGTGTGTGTGTGTTTTACACGCATAACGTTTTTGAAAGAAGTCTCTCATGCTCAAGCCAGCATTTATTTGATCAAATATACAGAAAAAACATAATAGTGTAAAATATAACAATATACAATTATAATATACTTAAAAATATAATGTCTTTTTTGTGAATCAAAGCCATATCCAGTATATACTCCATTGCCAAAGTCCAGTAGCGGCTCCTGATAATAAATTTAGGTGGGGCAGATTCTAAATGGTATTGTGGGCTACCGGTAGCCAGGGTTGGGTATCGTTTTGATCTGAACGATTCCGATTCTTCCTTTCGATTTCAGTTCTTTTCGATTCCGATTCTTTGAGGGGTGGGGTCAAAACATGTCACAGGCTCATTTCACAGAGGAAGATTTTATTTTGATTCAATAATGAGTTCTAGTTTTGTATTTAAAGGCACACCGCAGAACTTTTGGCCACTAGGGGCGCTCGACCCGTAACTTTCACGTCTAGCGCCTCTAGAGGCCACAAGCCGAGGAGAAAACCCACGTAATATCAAAATACTACTGTTACTGTGTCACGAAATGTAATTTAAGAGTGTTACAGGCAGGGGTGCGCCAAAATATCGATATGGTGATATCTCACGATATTTACTCCCGCGATCGATTCTCGATGCGCTCTTGCCAAGTATCGATCTTAAAAGCCGTTATAAAACGCACACTCTATTCATTATCCGAGTTGACTATCATGCCACACGCAAGGTCTCTCGCTCGCTCCCTCTCTGCCGTGCACGCGCTATATGTTATGCGCGCAGTATGTTCTGTCTCTCATGCGTAGGGCCCTATAAAATCCCTTTTATTTTTTCCCAAATTCCGTTTTTCCGTTTTCATTTTTGCAAATTCCGTTTTTTTACCCTTTACTGTTATTGTAGTTGTAAAAAGTACAATGTTAATGATTAAAATGTACACAAATAAATTAGGCATTTACTCTTAAAATGACATTAAAATGACATTTACTCTTACTTTTCAGCACAAATACTGCATGATGCAACATAACACTGCACTCTAAGTACTTCAAGTAACAACAAAATATGGTTATGAGCTTTAAACTGTCCTGTAAAATAAATTATATTAGTTTATATAAGTTAAGATAAGTCACACTCTGTCTCTCTCGCGCACTGTCGAGCGCTCTCTCGGACACACTCGGTCTCTCCTGCGCAGTGTCACTTCGCTTTTTCCCCAGACATACGTTCTTCTCCCACACAAAAAACGAATTTCATTCCAAATATGTAAAAGTATGCGAAATTCCACGTTAACACAAGATTCCGCATTAATTGGGCTGGGCGATAAATAGATTTTATCGATAAACTCGAATGTGTAGTTTATGCCGATTTTTTTTTTTTTTTAATGAAAATCGTTTTTCTCTTTTAACAACCGCCGATGCGCCCATCTGGGCTCCCGTAGTTCCGACCGGACTCAGCGCTTGCCATGATTGATGTTCCACGGCGGCATCCATCTTTGTTATGTACAAAATCTGCTTCACTGTCGCTGTGTTGTCGTCATCGTGTAAAGCCTGCCCCAACGTTTCTGATTGGTGCCTCGATTTCGACGGATTGGAACTGGGCTTGAATGAGCTCTTTGCCAGACTAACTTGCAGAGCAAATTTAAATCTGCCGGAAGTTGTCTGGGTTTTCCCAGGCTAGGCTACCGGTATATCTGATTAACCTATGATTGATTGACAAATGGCTCCAGAGATGAGAATCTTGCTCTGGCCAGTGTTACACCTATACTGACACCTACCGGCGTGCGTCCGTGCAGCATCACGCAAAAATAAATGTTTACAGTAATGGTTGTGACTGTTAAAGGGTTATTCATAGTGACCCATGAGAGATTTATTTTGTGTCTTTCCTATCACTGCGTGATAAACAACATGAAGTAGCACTGGTATTTCAAAACATCGATCAATCAGCATGATCAAAAACTTGCGCAGTCATATTTTTCTTTAAAATAGCTAGTCAATAATGTGAATAAAGGGAGGAATTTGATGACACTATTTCAGATAGCCCGTCGGGCAGGCCGGTTATGCATTTTGGTAGCCCGACTGGAAAACAATATCCCCGGGACGTCGGGCTAGCGATTTTGCGAGCCCTGAGGCTATTTACAAGAGCACGTTTAAATTAATTGATTTATGCTTTCGCTTATTTGATGGTGAATTATTGTTTGTATAAGAATTTGGCCCGCTGTTGCTTAATATTGGCAAATTTTTCGATGACCACATTAAGCACTTTTCAATTTAAATCATTGCCAATGCATTAAGCTGTTCCTGTGACATATTGTTTCTCAGAAATGTTTTAATTCGTTTAAGGGTAGTGCTGCATGATTTATAATTTTGCAATCGCGATGTCATGCCTATGCGATTATTTTACGCAAAATGATGCGATTTTATGAAATAAATAAATTTGGGCTGTCAACATTAACGCATGCAATTATTTTTTGTCCAGTTTAACGCGTTAAAATATTTTATGCATTTAACGCAGCATCCGTTTATTTTTGTCATCCTTTGGCTAGTGTTACACTATATGATCCCGCTTTTATTCATGCAAATGCTTTTAAACCATTTGTGTGCGATAAGACATAAGATTGCGCTGCCTGTGAATGTCCTAACTGTGACACACACACAGAAACACGAGTGCCAGTATCGTCCGCACAGACAGCACGCCACAATACGGTTCTCTTTCGTGCTTGAACTTACAATAACACACAATTATGGCAAAATGTCCGTTTTGTTGAGTATCTTAATAACATAAAAGCAGTCTTATGATGAACATGAAGAGTTGTGAGAGAATGAGGCGCGTGTTAGGGCTGGGCGATATGGAGCAAAAAATATATCTCGATATACGATATATATCTCTATATTTACAGGAAAAAGAACCCTCCCAAAAACGACTGCAAAAACAAATCTAACATACCACAGTCTTTTTTTATTGAAGTGCAAAGAGGTAAGCAGTTCATGTAGGAACAAAGTGCTTCTGTGACATTTAAAAAAACAAAAAAAAAACCTGTGTACAAAAATATTAATTCAACGTAGGGGTGTAACGGTTCACAAAATTCACGGTTCGGTGTGTTTTCGATACAGCAAAAAGAAAGAAATGCCAGAGAAATGTCCTATTTATTAAAAGAAAAATTAGTGTGAGTTTTCCAAATCCATGGTGAATGATGATCTGTGGACTTAAAAACTAGTTCATTCATGGAACAATGTTTCTCCTGGTTTCCACGTCAGCGCTGTTTGATCCGTAATTAAAATACATTTTTCTCACTAGATCTCACAGCGATGTTATTTCTTCAGTGGCGAATTGAAATGCTTTGTTTAGTGGATCTCTCAGCGCTGCGAGTCAAACAGTGTCGCTTGATCACGATCTGCTCGCACTGCACTGATGTTGATGGTCCAAACTGATTACGGTCCGTGTAGCACAAAATAATAAGTAGCGCAGTTTCGTCCCGCTTTCATTACGTTTGCCATTTGATGTTGTGCAATGTTGTGGCGGATTTTGGTCGGCAGGAAAAATGGTCAAACGAATCGTTCGGTTTGTAATGCGTAGCCTACCGAACCGAAAGCCTCGTATCGAACGGTTCTATACGAATACGTGTACCGTTACACCCATGAATGACGGCAACGGGTAGGGTTGCCACCTGTCCTTTTTAATAACCTGTCCCGGGAAATGTATCCACTCTCCAGACATCACTCTCCGCTCTCCACTTCGAAAGGCTGCGTGAATATGTATGTTCAAACCGTGTAGCGTGCGCACGGCAGAGGGAGCGAGAGACCTTGCGTGTGTTTGCTGCTAGTGTGCGTGTGTGCCTCAAGAAGTGCATGTAAGACAGCATTTAAGACGATTTTTTTAGACGAGCTCTGTAGCCTCCGTGCTGGTTGCGGGCGCCGCCGTGAGAGAAGGCAAACAAGCAAAGTAGCGAAATCAGAATTAAATATAAACAATATATCGATATATATATACAATATGTCAAAATCCATATCGTGTTTAAAAAATATCTCTATATATTAAGATATGCCCCACTTAGTGCAATGACTGAAATCCATAAGATATCCAACCCGTCAACCCAAGCCATTCATTAAATTTCAACATATCCATCTCACTTAATGACTTAAAATAGCCTAGAAACTCATAAATAAAATGATGAACATATATTTACGAGTTAGAATTGTAAGATTGATTAAGTTTATCTAGAGTTCTCTCTTTTCAAGTGGTTGAACATTGCCCATACTGTGGCCCAACTGCTCCAGTCTTCAGTGTCACATGATCCCCCAGGATCTAATATGCTGATTTATCATCATTTACTTGTCAAGACCGAAGAAGAACAATTTTCTTATATTAAGATTTAAAGTCTAGTGTGCAATGCATTATATAAGACTTTTTATCTTTCATGGCAAAAAACAAGATGTATTTTCTAGAAATAAGTTTTTTTTTTCTTTCTTAGATTTCAGTTTTTGCAGTGTAATAAACAAATCAGTTACACTTTATTTTACATTACGTGCCCTTGCGTGTACCCACCTAAGAAAGGGTCTTCCTTCGGCTCCAAAGGTCCTCTCTACTTACCGCTTTCGCCCGAGTTTTAACACGCAGTGCTGTCCTGTGTTGTTTAAAGAGATCGGAGTTTAAAAAAACAAGTGACATTCAACTTTCATTTTATCACTTTCCCTGTGATGAGAAAGATAAGAGAAAATGGCTGCAGTTGATAAGGTAAGTTACAAATCTTAAACGAATGAAGAAACTTTGGCGCCAATGGGTGCCATCCCTTAATCCCACTGGCGCTGAAGAAAAGTCAATGGGTTTTATATGTTGTTTGTTGCTATAAACCCAATCTTGCATCATGTTTTGGTTGTTAGGCCTTGTTCTGTGCAGCCTAGTTAAGATAAAACTAAGTTAGCTAGCTTAGGCTAACTAGCTAACGTTAGCTTTGGCAACAGTCTATAGACAAGCCGAAGCATGAAGTTTTAGTATGATAATCTGCTAACGTTTCTCATTTGTCTGAGATATAAGATCAGACTCATGTCTTTTAATGTACTACAACCTGAAACAAACAAAACCCCTTTTAGTGAATTACAGTATTATATTATGTCATACAGTATTATTAGGTATTATCAAAATGTCCCCTGTAGTAAGTCAGTCAGGTCACTAGGAAAGTACTAAAACTTTTGGAACATGAAAAAGTACTTTAGGTAAATTACAGTAATCGTTTCATAAACATATTTGATTGTTGTACGTACAGTAAGTGAGGTAGTGTCAGAATTTCACCTGAAATAAGTCCGTCTGGTCAATCGGAACATGCTACAACCTTTGAATAATAAATAATGCCTTTGGTGAATGAATGCAATTTGATTCTAAGAATAAGTAATATTTAAAAAAAAAAAAATGTACAGACGTGAAAACTTCACCCCAAACTACAACTCTAGGGTGTGCAGTTGGCATTTCCCTAATGGAAAAGCTGCTGGGCCATCACGATTTGCTTGGAATAAGGGGAAGACATTCCAGTTCCCCGAGCACCTCAGCCATCTCCCTAAACGAAAGAAACAAATGGTCCGTAGCAGTTGCTTGCTGCCTGCTGTGAGTTTGTTTGCTTCGAGGCTGTAAGCTCCGTCTAAGCCTCATATTAGCTTCGTATTTCGTTCTGTTTTGAACCATCATTTACTATCATTTCTAGTTGTTTATACTACTAAATACAGTTTACCCAACATCTCAGATTAACCTGACATCGCTAGCTTCCGTTAGTGTTAGCACAACTCGCTAGCCTGTTAACGCCATAGGTTAACGAGCCCCCCATGCGCTCAGTTATTTATTTACTTTTCTCTCGCTCGCCCGCACCTTTGAGTTCATAAAAAAGTCCAGGTGAGTAAGAATCAGTTAACAAACATGGTGAGTAATGTCCTGTCCTGTCATTGTCACCTGCACTTCATGTCACATGTTTAGTATAGCCTTCTCCGTTGTCACTATTGGATTTATATGTGATAAATGCAAGGAGACAGTCAGGCTGATGGAGAAGATTTCAGAACTAGAGACACGCATCCAAACTCTAATTTAGGATAGAAAGAGTACTAGAGCTTTAGATACTATTTTGGATGCGCCTAGCATAGTGAACTCTGTACATGATTCGGTTCCGGCTGAAGTAGAGCCCATGGAGCAGGGCAGATGGTTGCTCCACCCGACTTGTTCTCCTGTCGAGGCCTTTTCCAAGGGCGAGAGCGGGGGAGAGAGAGAGAGCAAGAGCACCAGAGCAGAGGGCAAGAGCCCCAGAGAACCAGAGAGAGCACAAGAGAGCAGCAAGAGAGGTCAATTCTGTGTTCGGGTCTAAGATTTTAAACTCAAAGTTTGTCCAACCTCCCGGATGGGTTCTGGCCAATTAGGAGGTGGCCCTATTTTCTTCTTATCGTGAATCATGGGTTATCTGAGATCTCCTTGTTCTCCAGCACTAGCAGAGAGAACAAGAGGCCACAGTTTAGACATTATTACTATTATACAAAAACTTTTACACAGATTTCAAATCAAACCATCTTTTTGAATTAAAAATACGATCCTGCTGACAGGAAACACGGCACTCTTTCATTCACACACCTAATATTTATAACAATTATGGATTGTATGGCATCTAAGCATATGAGACACACACATATATTGTAGGAACAACATAGAATTGTGTAGTTGCATGATGTTTGATTATAAGTCCATCGAGAATTGTTCTGGGATGAGTTTTATAGATTTTGATATGTAAAGTGTTTTAGCGTGTAGAGTTTGTGGGGTTTAAGCCATTCCGGTCTGAGGTCATGGAATAGTTCGTTCATCTCTCATGAGACCTCTGGTCCTTAAGAAAGGGTAGTCTGTTAGTCGCAGGGGTCAGGTGACCTCTTCTTAGGGCCTCTTGTTTCACCATTTCTGAACAGATCTGTTCTTGCCAAATTATAAAACATTGACAACGTTCTTCCTTTAGTTAATCAATAGAAAGTCTTTTTTGGTTGCAGAGCCTGGGGTCATCTGGAATGTGAAGCCTCTTTTGTGTGATTATGTGTGGACAATCACCTAAAAGCTTTACTTGTGTTTGGTTAGAGGAAGCAAACACACACAGCAAACAACAAGACAACACCTCCATGACTGGTCACTTTACTGGTGCAGGGCATTAGATTATCTAGGCCTAAACAGGTTCACTCTCTCAATATAGTCAATCACGTTGAATAAAGTTTAGTTCAATTTTAGGACCGTTATTCTTGTTTGGTTTTCTACGGTGATTGATCAACTTTGTGACTAAATTTGATTTGTTTGTTTTATTCTCTTCTAAATTGTTCTAGGTTTAGACCAATTTACCTTTCAATTTGTGATACGAATGATGCAGGGAGCTCTCTGGCTCACATTCGTTTTAAGGTGACTTACAAATATTAGGCATGGTGTGTCAATCCTATTATTGTGACCTTGACCCTTATGGGGTGGACAGGCATTTTACCTAATAAAAGAAGGAAAGGAAGGAGGAAGTAAAACAAAACAAAGCAGTTGAGTGTTCCTGGTATGACTTATAACTACGGTTGCACAGCTAAGGTGTCAGGTATCATGATGTAGTGAGAGGTGTTCTCAGGTGTACTTGTTGGATGGGTAATTACCATGTTTCCTATGGTAAATGTAGCTAAGTTGTTAAGGTAGTTTCTGAAGTTAGTTTCTACCTGTGGGGAAAACATGTTTGTTGAATGTTTTGCACAGTAGAGGTGGTTAACTTCTGTATGTTAGTGAGTATGTTAGGGGTGTCGTGTAGTGCATATATGTATGTATATATGGTCAGATCTGTTTCAGTCTGTTTTGCCCCCCCCCCCCCCCCCCCCCCCCCCCCTGGCTTGATGTCTTAACTTTGATGAGCTTGTTGCATCTTTGCCTTGGGAAAGGGATCTTCTGTGATCTGCTGGGGGTCAATACAGTAAGGCAGGAAGTGCTTACTGTTGTTGCTGTAGCACATGTAACCGGGTTGAAATTATATCTTTACTTTTACGGTTGAAATGTCACCAAATCCTGATGAACATTGTCTTCTATATGTTTAAGATATGTTTTATTGTCAATACTTATGCCTGTATGTTGTATTCAGACCATGGTGTTAATACCTGTACTTTCACTTTAAGAGGTCGCAGGTTTTGTGACGTCATTCATGCGCTTCTCTCAGTTCGCGCCAGGCTATCTGAGAGGAGGTAATGTATTATTCTGCGCGTCAGTTTTAAACACTCATTTCGGTTTTTTGATTATGCAAACTTTGTTTTATGCATGTATAAATGTTAGTTTTGAGGTTGTAAACATGTAGTTAATGTCAATTGAACATAAATCTTGTAAACGGACTTTTTGCAAGCTTTAAAGTAGATATTTTTCCACGTGCTAGTCTACAGAGTTTTCTGTATTATCTGCTATACCACACTATGCTGTGTGGAAAAGACTGCATGTGACGACAGCCTTATGTATTTTTTGTTGATTTGTACAGGTATGTGTATAATGTTAATTATAATTCATTTGGCATAGTGTTTACACTGGTTGTATTAAGCATGTGAAGGAAATTCATGTTGTCAATTACATTGAGCATTTTATAAATTATTTAGTTTATTTTCACATTTTTATTTAAAAGTATTTTTGCTGATAATACTAAGTTTTATCAGTTATGTAGATTTGTGCAGTTCGCGCCAGGCTATCTGAGAGGAGGAGCTTGAGATCTGTATGCTGTGTGGAAAAGACTGCATGTGACGACAGCCTTATGTATTTTTTTGTTGATTTGTACAGGCAAATCCACTCTTCTACCTTCATTAAAAGAGCAACCAGCAGACGGTCATGGTTCGGGTCTTTTCTTTATTCAGCACAGCAAGAACACAACGCAGAATAAACTAGGGTTAACGGACGTGCATCCAACTTAACATAGAACTGTTAAAGACAAGGCACGGCCGTTACACACACATGGTTCTTGAGTTTGGAGCTCGTTTGGTGGTTTCTTTATGAGTGATGGGTAGCCAGGATGTTGTTTTCTGGTACCTCTGGGTGTTTGTCAGTGGTTGACTGCGAGAGGCCACTTTTTTCTGTGTTGTTGTAGAACAAGTGGTCGTCATGTTCATTATGAAGGTGTATCAGATGAATCGGTGGTCTTTCGTTCCATTGCCATCCTGTCCGTCATCCATGTGTTCCTCATTTCCGATGAAAACTTTCAGTTGCCTCATTAGTTGCTCCATGTCTTCTGAGGTTAAACTGCCTGGTTCTTGGGCAAACTCGGTGCTGTGTTTAACTGAGTGGTGCCAAGGTGGGTTTCGTTGTTGAGTACCCACATGGAGTGTTTCTGGATGCGTTGGTTGATGGCCTTTGGATGTCCAGTTAGGTTTCCAGTGGTTTCCTTGTGGTGGGTTACTTGAGAAGCATGGCTGGTCCCATGACTTTTCAACTCGGTTGGTGTGGTATCTGTCAGCAGGGAGCGGCATGGGAGTCACGTTCTCTGTGCTTCTTATGAAGAACTGTGTTGTCATGCCACTGGTTGTCTACCAGTGCAAGACTTGTGTCTTGGCCGAAGGAGTTTGAAACTGTGGATATTTTCAAACCTTTCTTTGAGGTCATCTTTTGTTTGATGTAGGCCTTGTGTGTCAGGTCACGTAGTTGTTGGATTGTCATTGTTCCTGGGCAGGCCATGATACCAAGATGATGACTCAATCCGGGGTGCAGGTTTCTTAGGAAGAGGGTTTTGAAGTTCACATCCTCTTCATGTTCAAGTTTGTTATGTGCACCAAAGTAAGCTTGTCGAAAGCGGTGGTAGTAGTTGTTTGGTTTCCAAGGCGATTCACACACCGTGTTCCGACTCTGGGCCTGTGAATTCTTTAATCAGTGTCTCACCTAGCAGCTGGTAGTTTGACTTGACATGAGCAGGTTGTCGGTCTAGGAAGCTTCGTACCTCTGGACTGGATTTGGATCTGAGGAGATAGAACCTGTCTCTGTCAGTCATATATGGTTTCACCTCTAGGTGGAAGTTGATATCTCGGATGTAGGTCTGGATATCGGGACCCTCTGTGGAGTTCGGGTTGAACTGAGTGATATTCTTAACCAGCTGGTTGAGATCTTTAAAGGTCCCCCTGTGCCTGTGGGATGTGGCCCCCCTGTGCAGCGTTGGAGTCTGCCTGGATGAGCTCTCGTTGCTTGTTGGCAGAGAACAGTTCTGTGGTGAAGGCCTGTGACTTTTTGGGTTGTGGCCATTCACTTCTTTCACTGTATGCCAGTTCTTGGATGGAGGACTCTGTTCTGCTCAGCAGGGGTGATGCTGAGGGAGGCCTCTCCCTTCTTTGTTCTGGTTTCTGTTGGAAAATGTGCTGGAGTTCATCTCTGCCCGTGTAGAGCTCGTCGTTGGCGTCATCTTGCTGTTGGGTCAGATGGTCCATTTCAGCACTGCAGCTTTCCAGGTGGTCTTTCAGAGCATTAATTTCAGAGTTCTTATCTTTAATGTCAGCTTTGGCTTTCTCTAGCTGATATTCAGCAGACTGGAGTTGGTTTACCAGGTGCTTTTGGACAGTCTTTAATTCTAGTTTGTCACGTTCAGTGACTGCAAGGGCTTCTTGGAGCTTATCAAGTTGTTTCTTTGTTTCTTGCTCCACTTCATCAGGTTCTTTGAGTTTGTCTTGAGCTTTTGCTTTGAGCTGGTCTTTGCAGTGTTGAGTGTGCATCAGCTCTCTCAGGAACTCAGTGGTCTGACACTTGAAGTCGTCCTGGACTTTCACTTCCAGCTTGTCTTTGCGGCTCTGGGCACATGTCAGCTCCTCCTGAAGGTGGGTGATGTGCTTGTCGCTTAGTTTCAGCTGTGCTGTGAAGGCATTGCTTAAGGAACAGGTGATCTTGGTTAGTTCCACATGGTTGTGGTTCTGGCTTGAATCATGTGTCAGGAATCTTCTCAGAATTATGATTATTATTAAAAATAATAACAGTTCAATTGTCTTTGATGTGAGGCAGTCTGTAATGCCTCTGAGCCAGGCGTCCACGTCGTCCCTTTGGGCAGTGGGGTTCGTCGTTCACGACATGTTTGTACGCTGGGGTGAAGAGACCGACACAGACCTGTGTGGAATGTAAGCCTATATGTGTTTGAACAGCTAAGTGTCGTTTCAGTGACGGTGCACTAATAGTGAAATGTTGTAATGTCTACGTGTTGGTCTCAGTGTAGACAGGTAGGCTAGTGATGGGGAAACTTCGTCACTCAACTGAGTGAGGGAAAGAGAGAGAAAAAGGTTAAAACAAATCTCAATTGTAAAGTTTTTTTTTTAATGGGAGAAATATTTTTTTATAAATATTTTCTATCAATGAAAAGCTGGTTTCAACTCGTGATGTGAGGACTGTGACTCAACTCTTTTCTGAGTTTGACAGGATTGACACCACACACAGGGATGCTTTGAAGGCGACGGTTGCTCAACACTTGTCTCTGTTAATTGATCTTGGATGAGATGTCAAATTGTAAATTGCGTAAACAGATGCAGGGAGAGTATGGAGAACAGAGAGGGTTTGATTAAAAATCAAATATCTAATGATTTCTTTGGAAAGATTGTCTTTCTCTTTCCTTTGAATCGATTGATGGTTCTCTCAGGTGTGTTCCTTACAAGTGCGAAGAATGGGATAGAATAAAACAGGACAGCCCAGGAAAGATGTGAGAAGGGAAGGAGGGAAGGAGATTGGATCCACAAATGGCTGGAGCCTTTGTCGAACTACGAGTATAGAATTGACAGTTGCCAAACAACTAAACATTCACAAATAAAACTTTGTAAGAGAGGGTTATCTCTGATTTATTTGAAGCTCGTAGTGAGATACCAATGTCTCCTATTGAGGCTCAGGTGTGTCACTCCCAAGCAACAAAAAGGGTAAGGAAGAGGTAATAAAGATGAAAGAAAGTACTAATAATAATGGACAAAATAGGAAAAAGGGAAATTAAATAAAGAGGTAACTGAATAAGTTAAATAGAATGGTTAAGTTTATAACCACAACTGAAAGGAATGAGAAAAGGAGGATACAACGCAATAACAATAAGGAGCAAGTATGAGTCTAACAATATTTTATAATAGAGAAAATGTTGGTGGAATAAGTTCTTAACTTTCAAAGTTTAAATCTTATTCGCCTGAAGTGATTAGATCTAAAAGAGAAATTTAGAAATTATGAAATTAGATTTATTAAAAATAAATCGAGAAATCATTAGAAAATTACCTGTTTAGAAAAATAGAATTTAAATTAAAAAATTCCTTTTAAACAAAAAAATTAAATTAGAATTTGACAATTAATAATCATAAACCATTATTTTCTTTTTCAAGTAAAATGCAGGTAAAGTAATTAATAATTGCAAACGACTTCCTTTTCACGGAAAATATGGGTTAAGTAAGATATGGGAAAGGTAAAGAAGAAAAGACCAACAGGTGTAAAGTCACGGTGTTTAAATGGTTAAATCACTTTAACATTGTTCAAACAGACACTGTATTTAACCATTGATGTTAATACTACTGATAACCGTAAATAATGCTCAAGGCTTTAGCATATAGGCCTCACTGTAACAACTGCTTTGGATAGCTTAGCAAAGGGTTAGCTGGCTTAGCCACCAAAAGGGTTTGTTTACACTGTGAGGTCAGAATTCCCCTGGAAGCGTTGGTTAAGACTTCCGTGTCACGATCGCAACTAGGGCGACCAGACAAACGCTAGTGGGTAAACGTGAATTGCAACAGTTTGTAAACAGTTACGCATGTTACATGAAATGGCGGCGCATTTCAACAATGTTCATAGAATATGCACGCACAGTCGATCATATCACGTGAAATGTCGGCGCATTTCAAACTGTACAAATAAGGGACACCACTCGTAGCAGCTCTGTTACGACGTGGGGCTTCACTCAGTTTTTTAAGAGTGAGTCTAACTTTAAAGGAAGCAACAGCTTTGCGCTGTAATATAGATGTCATGCTGGTAAATCAAAGATCAGGAAGCAAAAGCGAGTACTCAATATTTATTAGGAACACAGATAGTAGACTGATGACACGGGCATGGAAGGATGGCGCAGGGACTTCGATGGTCGTGGGTGAAACCGGAACAGTGGAGGTGAGATGAAGATGACGACGGAATCCACACCAAGACAAACGATAATCCAACCCAACGATAATCCACGGAAAAACACGAACACTGGACGAGCAGGAAGACAGGACTGGAACACCGACACGGACACATCAAACAATGATCTGACAAGGAGTACAAAAACTGGTGAGTTTTTGTACAGTCCCCCTCCGGGACAGGCGGATTAATGTGAGAATGAAAAATGGGCTTGATTTTGGACACATGGAAGACGGGATGAACCCTCCTGTACGCTGGAGGTAAATTGAGGCGGACTGCAAACGGACTAATAATCTTGGTGACAGTGAACGGGCCAATGAATTTGGGAGCAAGCTTATTGGAGACGGAGCGGAGAGGAATGTTTCTAGTAGAAAGCCACACTTTTTGGCCGACGATATATACGGGAGGCCTTGACCGGTGGCGATCGGCCTTGGCCTTGGTGCGCGCCCCCACCTGGAGTAGAGTCTCGCGGGCTCTAGTCCAGGTACGGTGGCACCTCTGGACAAAGGCGTGGGCAGAGGGGACCGCGACCTAGGATTCCAGGCTGGGAAAAATAGGTGGCTGGTAACCTAAACTACACTTAAACGGAGAAAGGCCCGTGGCCGACACCGGTAATGTATTGTGGGCGTACTCTACCATGGAAAGTTGTTGGCTCCATGAGGAAGGATTCTTGGAGACCAAACATCGTAACACTCTCTCCAGATCTTGGTTGGCCCTCTCAGTTTGGCCATTGCTCTGGGGATGAAACCCTGAGGACAGACTAACCGTCGTACCCAGTAATTTACAAAACTCTATCCAAAATTTGGACACAAACTGGGGTCCCCTGTCGGAGACCACGTCCATCGGAAGGCCATGTAAGCGAAAGACGTGGTCTACGACGGCCAACGCTGTCTCCTTAGCTGAGGGTAATTTGGGTAGGGGAATAAAGTGAGCCGCCTTCGAGAACCGGTCCACCACGGTCAAAACGACTGTGTTGCCCTGAGAGGGCGGGAGGGCGGTAATAAAATCTAGAGCGATGTGGGACCAGGGTCTCGAAAGGGACTGGCAGCGGTTGGAGTAGCCCATCTGGAGGTCGATTGGAACTCTTACCAGTGGCACAAACTGAGCAAGCCAAAACAAAGCTGTGACTGTCACGAGCCATAAGTGGCCACCAAAATCGTTGCTTGACCAAAAAACTGGTTTGGTTAACTCCTGGATGGCAAGCCACGTTGGAGCAATGACCCCACTGAATAACGTCGGACCGTAATCCCTCTGGCACAAATAAACGATTCGGTGGGCAACCGGGCGGAGGCGTTACCCCTTCTAAGGCCGTCTCGACCTTCGATTCGACCTCCCATGTGAGTGTGGAAACAAATAAGGTTTCGGGTAAAATGCACTCCGGAGTAGACGGGCGTTCGGAGTGATCAAAAATACGAGATAAGGCATCGGGTTTGATGTTCTTGGAACCCGGGCGGTACGAGAGAGTAAAATCAAAACGACCGAAAAAAAGTGCCCACCGAGCCTGGCTAGAGTTCAACCTTTTGGCAGTTCTGATATATTCTAGATTCTTATGATCAGTCCAGACGATAAAAGGTACCCCCGACCCTTCTAACCAGTGACGCCACTCATCCAACGCTACTTTGACTGCCAACAACTCTCTGTTACCGATGTCGTAATTACGTTCAGCTGGGGATAAACAATGAGACAAAAACGCGCAGGGATGCATCTTGTCGTCTGTAGAAGAGCGTTGGGATAGTACTGCCCCTACCCCCACATCTGACGCATCAACCTCCACCACGAACTGACGTGAAGGATCAGGGGCAATAAGGATGGGGGCTGAAACAAAGCTGCACATGTTCCTGGAGAGACGAAGAAAAAATCAATATGTCGTCCAGGTAGACATAAATGAACTGATCTATCATGTCTCGCAGCACATCATTAACAAGTGCTTGGAAGACCGCAGGGGAGTTGGACAGCTAGAACGGCATAACCAAATATTCAAAGTGCCCCCTGGGGGTGTTAAACGCAGTCTTCCACTCATCCCCCTCCCTAATGCGAACCAAATGGTATGCGTTATGTAAGTCCAATTTCGTGAAGATGGAGGCTCCCTGTAACCTCTCGAAGGCCGAAGACATCAATGGTAAAGGATAAGTATTCTTTACCGTGATGCTGTTCAACCCCCGGTAATCGATACAAGGTTGCAGAGAACCGTCCTTCTTCCCCACAAAAAAGAACCCCGCCCCCGCTGGAGAAGAGGAAGGGCGAATGAACTTGGTTGCTAGAGAATCAGAAATATATTTCTCCATGGCCTCCCTCTCAGGAACAGAAAGCGAGTATAACTTGCCTTTAGGCGGAGACTTACCTGGCAGTAACTCTATAGCACAGTCATAGGGACGATGTGGAGGGAGAGAAGCAGCACGAGACTTACTAAACACTTCCTTCAGGTCCTGGTACTCTATGGGCACGTTAGACAAATCCCCTGCCTCCTCCTGAAACATAGAAACAGGTACAGACGGACAAGCAGACACAACCGGGCAGTTGTAAGCAAAGTGTCCCGTCCCACCGCAGTACAGGCAAAGGCCCTGGGATCTCCGCCTCTCCCTCTCCTCCCGGGAAAGCCGAGCTCGCCCCACCTGCATGGGCTCGTGATCATGGACGGGCTGACCACGTCCCTGCCGCTGGACCTTGGACTCTCGGCTCCCTCCGGTGTGCGGGTGATGAACTCGATGAGTCCATTCAGAGATGTAGGGAGGTCCAGGGCGTAGATCTCCCTCTGGACGCGGTCAGCCAACCCATGCAGGAACATGTCCCACTGCGCCTCCTCGTTCCATTGAAATTCGGCCGCCAGGGTCCGGAACTCGATGGAATAGTCCGAGACCGACCTCTCTCCCTGATGCAGGTTGGCCAAAACCCTGGCAGCCTCTCTCCCCGCGACGGCACGATCAAAGACTCGTCTTATTTCGGCGGAGAGTGTCTGGAACGAGGCGCAGCATAGGTCTTGGTTCTCCCACACCGCCGTCCCGCATAGCGCCGCTCTCCGAGTCAGGAGTGTGAGCATGATAGCTACTTTGGCTTGTTCAGTCTGGAAAGTTCTAGGTTGTAAAGCGAAGTGCATTTAACATCTAGTCAGAAAGGCTCTGCAAAACTTCAACTCACCGGAGTAGGCTTCCGGGACTGGTAAGCGTGGCTCTGACTGGGGAGGGGCCTCTGGTGGTGTGGGGGGAATGGCTGGTATGGGTGGCGCAGTGGGAGCTCGCAGAAGTTGGATTTGCTGGGTGAGCTCGGACACCTGCGCCACCAAAGATTGTACCGCACGACCCGTGTCATTTAAATTCCTTTCCTGGGAATCCATCCTTCGTATGCCGTGATGTATGAAATCCTCCAACGCCGTCGATGAAACACTTGCTGCTTCCATAGTCTGGTCAGATCGTTCTGTCATGCCGGTAAATCAAAGATCAGGAAGCAAAAGCGAGTACTCAATATTTATTAGGAACACAGATAGTAGACTGGTGTAAACTGGTGAGTATTTATGAGGTGAGGAAATGGGCTGCAGCTGGTGATGATAATGATGATGAGCTGGAGCGGATCAGGTAATGACATAACACTCACGCCCACTACACACGTGCATTCAAACAACAACATAAACACAAGACGAGAAGGAACCAGAGAATGAGTATACCGTGACAATAGATGGAACAATAGCGATCTCGGGCGGATTGTATCTTTGCAATGTTATCTGAGTACACAAACCAACAGGGTTCTTAACTGTTGGTTAAGTTTCACGTCAAGCTTTACTTGAGCACAACTTTAAAATAACTCTTATTCAATTACACTCGGAAACACGCAGTGTTTACATGAGAATTCATTGAATAGACACAAACATACAAGCAAACATAGACAAGCAGCTGCTTATTATCAGTTACAATCAGATCAATAGGATCGCAGTGGAACACGCACTGTGAATCAGATAAATATAACGTTAGATGAGAAACACGCTCAGCGCTCTGCGTTTATTACTGGGATTGCAATGGAACAAGCATTGACAATCCGATGAATTACCAAGGCTTCTATGATGTTTATCACGGATCGCAGTGGAACACGCACTGTGAATCAGATAAATATAACGTTAGATGAGGAACACGCTCATCGCTTTGTGAGAAGAATATTCGTTCTCATATGGTTATATTTAATTACTGCAGTATAATTTCGTTAAGCTCTCTGGCTGATACACACATATATATAGCTTTGAAAGACGCTTGAACACACAGACGTCAGCAAGCTATAATCAAGGTATTTCAGAAATTGAGGAACACGCTCAATTTCTTACCTTATTGTTGTGTGATATTTTATATCTTGGGTTATTTTACTGCAGTTGAAAATAAAAACATATATGGAGGCAGACAGACTAGAGTAACAGCTCTCTCTGGGGTGCATTCACTCAAGCAGCAGATTCATTCAAACAGGGCGCGCGCTGCGCGATCTCCATACGTCACACACAGACTCTCGTGGTTCGGATCTCTCATCCGCACAAAATGAAAAGATACATTACTTTGTATATGCTTACAATTTAGGCTAAACTGCCTGCATTCTCCACCAATAAAATGTAGCGTTTATATGGCCGTATAAATATAACTAATTATTATTCATAACGGATTATGATCAATAATTAATAATTTAATTATTTTCAGAATTTACTGCAGCAGAATCAATAGTATGATCATTTTATCAGTTCATCCAATGAATGGAAAGCATAATTATTATTAATTCTAGGATATATAATATCTTCCTGGCCGAGAAAGACTAATTCCCAGCTAACAGGTACATTAAGAAATAATTCAAGGGTAAAAGCATAAGTAGCTTAGATCGTAGTTCAAGACAATAAATTCGTACGCACATAACACAAGTAATGCTTCTCTTTTCAAATACAAACAATACTTTATTGATTATAAGACTATGACTAACACATAAAACTAATATCTAACACACACTCATATGAGTTGCAGAAAGAAAGAGAGTGAGGAAGAATAAGTTTAAGAGTGAGGTGAAATCCCAAGATTCTATTCACTTATAAGACACAACCTGAACGAACCATCAATAATTAATTTCACCCTTTTATCGTTTCTTTGGCGGGTAATTCAATTTTATATCAATTCACCAGTTCAGTTAAGAGTCTGGACGCTACTTGCTTGTCCTTGCGTTGCTTTGGGGATTCCCTTTTGTCGGTGTAAAGGGGGTTTCTCGGGTCCGTTGCTTGGCTGGCGGTCTCCTCGTGCCTGCTAGATCTTGGGCAGCCAATCACGTGGTGTGTTGGCGGATGGATGAAAGTCTTTGAAGTTGGAAGCGCGTTGCAGTCGAAATGTTTAAACGAAACTTTGCAGCAAAACTTAACTTAGAACCGAGACTTTTAACGGAAAAGAAGTCAAAGGAAAATAAAGGTCAGATGAGTTATGGCTTGAATAAATCTGTTTTAACCCTGATCTTGATTTGGGTCATTTGTCTCTATGCGTCTACATGGCTACTATAACTATCGTCTGCTCCACCCGACTTGTTCTCCTGTCGAGGCCTTTTCCAAGGGCGAGAGCGGGGGAGAGAGAGAGCAAGAGCACCAGAGCAGAGGGCAAGAGCACCAGAGAACCAGAGAGAGCACAAGAGAGCAGCAAGAGAGGTCAATTCTGTGTTCGGGTCTAAGATTTTAAACTCAAAGTTTGTCCAACCTCCCGGATGGGTTCTGCCCAATTAGGAGGTGGCCCTATTTTCTTCTTATCATGAATCATGGGTTATCTGAGATCTCCTTGTTCTCCAGCACTAGCAGAGAGAACAAGAGGCCACAGTTTAGACATTATTACTATTATACGAATACATAACATTTCATTTACACAGATTTAAAATCAAACCATCTTTTGAATTAAAAATACGATCCTGCTGACAGGAAACACGGCACACTTTCATTCACACACCTAATATTCAAAACAATACAATTATGGATTGTATGGCATCTAAGCATATGAGACACACACATATATTGTAGGAACAACATAGAATTGTGTAGTTGCATGATGTTTAAGTCCATCGAGAATTGTTCAGGGATGAGTTTTATAGATTTTGATGTGTAAAGTGTTTTAGCGTGTAGAGTTTGTGGGGTTTAAGCCATTCCGGTCTGAGGTCATGGAATAGTTCGTTCATCTCTCATGGGACCTCTGGTCCTTAAGAAAGGGTAGTCTGTTAGTCGCAGGGGTCAGGTGACCTCTTCTTAGGGCCTCTTGTTTCACCATTTCTGAACAGATCTGTTCTTGCCTAATTATAAAACATTGACAACGTTCTTCCTTTAGTTAATCAATAAAAAGTCTTTTTTGGTTGCAGAGCCTGGGGTCATCTGGAATGTGAAGCCTCTTTTGTGTGATTATGTGTGGACAATCACCTAAAAGCTTTACTTGTGTTCGGTTCATTCTCGTAGTCGCTACAAGACGTGCAGACGGGCAGAAGGGCAGACGTTCTCCAAACGCACGTTAACAATGCACGTTAACACGTCTTTAAGCTTGGTTAGGAAATTAATGACACAAAGCGTGCGCCGCGTGCGTGCGTGCGTGCGTGCGTGCGTGTGTAACCCATAACACACATTATAGCTCTGTGAGGAAGATCATGGATGGACATAAATGCAATCTAAACAGTAAACGAGTAAAACACTATTCTTATACCTGTATAACAGTGCCGTTAGAAGAACCATGATTACAAAATGTATTAACAAGTATCCAAGTAAAACGAGTTGCAAAATATAATTGAAATGTATGGAATGGGACAATGTGTCACTTTTTGATTGATTTATGACCCTGTAACCCCTGTAAGTGATTGACAGAATCCATGTGTCACTCAAACTGACTGTCAGTGGATGTCAAATGTTTTAAAGGGGGAACGTCTGTTGGGGGGTCACTGTTGCTGATTGTATTTTCCTTTGATTGTTGGTGGTGAAATTCACCCGAGCTGGTTTACGTAATGTTGACACCCTGAGTGTCAAAATCTATGTTGTTTGATCAATAGGGTAGCCTATATGTTAATTGAGTCACAACATTTGAGCCAAGACATTCAGGAATACCATTACCCCTACACCACACTGCCTATATTCATTAAAATAATGTGTGCGTGTTTTGTGTGTGTTGTGTGCGTGTGTGTCTGTGTGTGTGTGTGTTATAAGTTTTCTTATACACTTTGAAAAACAACTGTTTCCTCTGATCTGCTGTGCTTTTAGTGAGCTCTAGGTGTTCTCGGCTTCTCTTTGTTCAAATAAGACAGTGCTCGCATGAATTTTGGGGGGTGGTGTGTGGATATAGAATGCAGCACAAGGAACTCTTAAATATTTAATCTAATAAAACGTCTATGTAGTGTTTTTAAAAACATCGTAAAACAAAGGTATGAAGACATCTTTCTATCAGAGACCTTCACAATCTATGGTGTAAAACAAAATACAGTGCATCAGTGTACACCGATTTACCAGCAAATTACTGTTATCACTTTTGATTGAAGAAACTGGTTAATATCAGTAAGTGTGGTGTTTTATCACTACTGAAGGCGTCACATCTTTAGAGCATTACATCCTTGGGTTTCACTCCTACAGCCTAGCCTCCTGAATTTGGTATTCAAATAAGATTTAGGATAGTAATTAAAACTCTAGTGTTACATTGGCTACTCCAAAACCTCCTGAAACATCTTTAGAGTGATGTGTGTAACGCTGACAAGAACAGCAACAGATGAACAGGACTGAACAGTTAACAAGCTTAAACAGATGAAGACCCTCACTATCCACACCAGAAGATTAGTTTGTCAAAGTCTCTACATGAAGATGAAGATTTTGTGGAACAGGACTTTCTGATGTATGATGATCGTGTAGGAAGATGCGTGTTTGCAAGGGGTCACACACACACACACACAAACTCTACGCTATGGAACCGTTCGAAGATTATACATCGAATGTTGTTATCTGCTTTTGACTGCCATAGACTTGCCATTTTTCTACACCCAAAAAACAAAACAAAATGTTGGTACTTTTCCAACTGGGGTGGCACAACACCTGATGTGTGGTTCATGTCAAAGCAGCGATGCGTCTGACTCTGGAACAGGCCAGTAACATTCATACTCGTCAGTGTCACGGTTATACTGAGGAACGAAGACACAAAGGTAGAGTGACAATGATTTATTTAACAAGGATAAGCAACTCCACGATACTGGAAGGCTCGTAATGCCACAGGAAAGTCTTTAGCCCCAGTGATCCATGAATGGGGCCGGTACAGGAAGAGCTTGATAGGATCCGCCGTGTCTTACTGTTGGATGCTTGTAAATAGTGGAGATCAGTACAGGAGAGACGCAGGGAAGGCGATCAGGAATCTCCGGAACAACCACTTCACTGTCGCTGCAGAGGAGAGACACACAGGACGTTAGAATTTTGGCTTAAACCACTTGAAGTAGAGCAATATCTGGAACCAGACAACTAGATCAAGGAACCAGTGAGTCACAGGTCACAGAAAGACGAGACCAGACGGCGAGTGAAGATTGTCTGAGGCTTATGAACAGCGTGCAATATGGTGAGCGGTGACGAAGAGCAGGTGGGAGTGATTAGAATTCCAGGGATGATGAGTGGGACCAGGTGCGCTGAGTTGAGATTGATGGGGTGGTGTCATCAATGATTGGATCCGTGACAATCAGAACGCTGCAAGATGAGTCTATATCTTCAGTGGAGTGACATACACACCATTTTCTCAACAATAGACAAAGCTGTTAAAGTTGAGATGAATTGATTTTGAGCATTGCTAAATGATCGATTAGTATTTAATCATGGTGAAGGGTGTGAATATGTATTGAACGGGGCCGTGTTACAGCAAACCTGAAGATTTGTTCATTGTACTCTATGATATTGTAATGTATTGAGTTGCTTCTGTTTCTGTTACTTGTCTTTTTCTTCTAAGCATCTCTGTGATACAGACATGATAGTTCAGATTGTGGTTTAAAAGTGTTTGTATATTTTTTGAAAAACATTTAAATTATTATCGATCTGTGCTGTTATATACAACATTGAGTTTTAATGTTACTCAAGACAATCTAATATGACAATGTCACCTAAAAAGTCTTTAACTGAGCATGGTATCTTAACAGTATGATTGGTAGAGAAGTTGACAAAGTCTGCACAGAATGAAATTCCATCCCATCTACTTTCTAAATGTATATTGTGGATCTTTTTGCGAACAATTCACCAGTAAATATGTATTATTTTTTCACCTCCTAAAGAATCAGGGTCGCAAGTTGTGTAATAGCTAGCTGTTTTTTATATATATGAGTGCAGACATGGTCACAAAAGAAAGTTAAGCGACTCAACCTTTTATTTAATGCACATACAATATTGAATATATTTTCATACATTTAAGTTAGTAAAGGAAATGATAAAAATGGCATTACATCCAAACAATAAAAGAATAAAAGTGCTACGCATAGAGTGTATGTTTACAGATTATTTTAGAGACCAGATAGGTTGTTTGCTGTAAAAACTCATGCTTGTCACATCAGGCCATGAATTTGTCAGGCTTCTGACCGCATCTATTTCACTTTTGAGATTTGTCACTCGTTTGGTATTGGCACAATCGTTAGTGCATCGAGCCAACCATCTAGTCTCTTAATCTTTAAACATAGTTACTTTTTTACATACTTTGTGAGTGAACGCAAGGTTTCTCGGGTGAACGCAACACACAACTTTTCTGAGAGAACGCAACAACCCAAAAGCATTGAAATACTCTTCTCTCCGGTCTCACTCGCTCCTGTATTTGCAGGTTCCCTGACTGACTGAAGCTCTTGGCACACTGCCTACGTTTACATGCAACCAAATAATCCATTAGTAATCTGATTGACGGCTCAATCCGACTGAAAAGCCTTCATGTAAGCCTTCATCGCTTTAATCGATCCGATTGAGCTCGATCCCAATGAGATTTCGATAAGATTGAAAGGGGTGATATATCTGTTCATGATGGGCAGTGGGAATAATGCTGGGCTGTTTCTCCTGAAGGCCACGATCATCTCCACTGTTTTCAGCGTGTTCAGCTCCAGGTTGTTGAGACTAAAGCCGACAGCAGCTGCTCTTTAACCAACGTTAATCATTCAATATCACGTTTCTAATGCGCATAATGCCTGGCTCACACTACAGGAGTTTTAGGCCGATGTATCCCCGATTGTCCCCTCCCGAGACTCAGAGAGAAAATCTTGTGCAGGACCTCGATCGGTTCCGGTGTTCGGCGCAGATTATCTGGTAATGTGAGGCGTTCACAGATCGAATCTTGCACTGCCCGATCTGCCCTCACACAAATCGGGCCCGCCTCGATCATATCAGACATGTTCGATATTAGGATTTTAAATTGGGATGAGCAAGACTGTGATTACGTCAGTACTGTCACAATAGCCAATAAGAAACAAGTAGGGCTGTGGTGAGGGAATTTCCCTTCAGGTCATTTTGAGTGACTTTACAGCAGTATATGGGATATTATCGGCATTTATGTATTTATTGCTATAAATAAGTGTTACGCTGTGGTCAGCAGACACGAAAACGAGTACATGTTCAGTAATGAAACCGAAATTAAACAGCGTTGAAACGATATGGAGTAAACAGAAGATAATGTCAAGATAAGGGTCCACATAATAACAGAACATAAACCTGCCAATAAACTTGTTGAGCCATTGTTATATAACAGTTAGTTCTGATCCTTGAATCTCACTTTACGAGAGGCTTTCTGCTGATATTTCACCAGTATCGGCATTGCTCGTCTCTGCGCATTTTAGACAGGCGGTCACTCAGTGCAGTTACACTGTTACGCCACTAGGTGACGGCAAGGGACTGTCTATGAGGGAGTCATTAAACAGTTCATTCAACGAAAATGTAAAAAAACGCGGATTCATTCAAAGAGAGATGTAATGAAACAAGCTGTTAATTATTTTAATATTTAATTTTGACTCTGAGCTCCACTTTACAAGGCTCAGCTGAGCAGCAACGCTGAAGCTGATGCGTCTCTTCATAGAGATCAATGGCATTGATTCATGTATTGACCAGCGCTGACGCCACTCATTAGAAATATCCTTAAATGTGAAAAGGATGATGTTTGAAAGATTTTGCTTTCCTTGGTCACAGCAACCTTTTCATGAATATGACTTGATATTATTTCAAGATTTTCAAATCTTGTAGTGTGAGCATGTTTAAGATTTGAGGGAAGTAAATCTGCACAGATTCTCCTTAAGTGTGTGTGCTGCAACCAGATTTCACCATCGGTTAGGATTTTAAAACTCCTGTAGTGTGAGCCAGGCATGAGTCTCTTCTGAGTCTCTTCCAACTGTATGAATCACATTTACACATTAATCACACATTTATTTCTCCTCATAGACAGTAGTGAGACTCTTCTGTGGATCACCTGATGGTTTCTGCTCCTCTCATGATGATTTCACACTATGATATATATCATCTATCAGAGATCGGTTCATCTACTCTGCAAAGTGGAACAGAAGAGAAAACAATCAGTGTTCAGTGAAGCAAAGTGCAAATTATTATATTTCAATAACTATTTTATGAGTAAAAATAAGTTATCTCAGTGATGTTTCCTCACCTCAGGACACAGTTTGAGTCTCGTAGCTCGTCTCTGAGCCGCTGCTTTGAGTCTCCTATATTATTGCCTCTCAGATCAAGCTCTTTTAAAAACTGCAGTGCTTTTGAGTTAGTCAAAGACTGAGTTAAAGAAGAAACTTCTGTAATGCCACAGCACTGTAGACTGAAAGACACAAACAGAGGAAGAGAGATTATCTTACAAACAAATCATGAATATGAAGAATTTACACAAATATAATGTGAACTCAGGCTCATTGTGAGATATTGAGTATAAAGTGTTTGTTTAATAAACCCAGAAAGTGCAGAGCTATAAACAATGAAACATAAGCCCTTCTGTCTTCAAATAAATAAACTTCAGTCACACTGTAATTGCTGTATAATGATACTAACTGTAGTTTCTCCAGCTTGGATTGTGGGTTCATCAGTAGATCACGGAGGTGTTTCACTCCTGAGTCTCCAAGTGTATTCCAGCTCAGGTCCAGATCTCTCAGGTGTGACGGGTTTGATTTCAGAGCTGAAGTCAGGATGAGACTCTGTTCCTCTGTAATTCTGCAATCCCACAGACTGAAGACAGAGAAATAACAATAGTTCACATCTATGATGATCATCTTATTGAAGAGCTGCAGCAGCATTTAGTTTCCAGTAGTCTGTTCTGAAACCCAGTCACACTAGTTCTGTTCTGGAAGACACTGTTTCTTCTCTATCATTTTAACTATTTATTTGACGTCTCTCTTCTTTAAAAAATACAGATTCAAGTTTTCAAGATGAAGAAGAAATTCGGAACTTCAAATTCAGTTTTCTAACATTCAATTCAGGGAAAACTCAGATCGTACAGAAAGTAGGCCGGAGGTCGGTCCGTGTACTTTTGCGTCCAGTTTTATCTTTTTAACCCGTAATTGAAAACTGAAAAATTAACGGTTGTTGTATTTTTAAAACACAAAGTTGAACACAGAAAAAGTGAATTTGACCTGTACACACCAAATGCTGCGCAAAAAAATACATATTGACATTTTCAGATTTTTGTTTATGAATTTTGCCCCTTTATTAAACATTTGAAATATTCACAAATTAATATGGAAAAATTGTAGATTTGACTGGTTTTCTGAGGCCAAATTAGAGAAGAGCCGTGTCTCTGGAACCATACAGAGAGGTGATTTATAGGTGATTATAGGCTAATGATAATGAATGTGTCTGAAAAAATAACGAGGCATTTTATTTGTTTATTAATAAACTAGTGTTTTCTAAATCAGTGCCGGCTGCAAGCATATCTCCATACATCTCCTTTAGATGCGCCTTTAGAGAGAAATGCACCTTTCATATGGATTACATAATCAGACGTATTTGCTTTCGATTCAAATGTGTTCGTTTAAAAGTGGACATTTCAAGCTTTATATAGGTAGGCTATATAATAATATATAATATACTTGGATTACTCTAGTCAATAATTCAAATTTACACAATTCAAATTCAAATCATTTCATAAGCTCCATAGTCACACTAGTTCAAATTCAAATTCTATATGATCTTAGCCCTGTATTATTATTGTCTAACCTGTATTATGACTGACATTTGACGAATTGCTTCGTTCCTCTTTTGGATAAAAGCGTCTTCTAAATATGTAGCCTAAATGTAATAATAATAATGATTATTATTATTATTATTATTTGTGTTTATAACTATAAATGAGTTCACTTCAGACAGTAATATGTTTATCATAAAATAATTTATGAATGTTTTATGACTTTTCTGAGATCCTCTACTCTTCCCTGAGGACGACCTCTGACCTACTTTCTGTACCATCTGAATTTTCCACGTTTTGAATTTTAGAAAACTAAATTTGAAGTTCATCTTGAAAAGTTGAATCTGTATATTTTAAAACAGGATATTTGCAGTTTAATTAATTCAGAACAAAAAAAAACATCTGTTTGGAAATACATGTCTATAAAATTCAGCCATAAAGACATTTCAATTAGTTAAATTTCAAATGTTCAATATTCTTATATAGAAATCAGATTCAGAACAATTAAAAAATCAACATAATATTCAATTTTGATAGATTACTCTAGTCAACAATTCAAATTTAAATCATTGTATAATCTCAATAGTCACACTAGTTCTGTGTGCTGGAAGACACTGTTTTTTAACTATTTTAACTATTTATTTGACGTCTCTCTTCTTTATTCTCTGTTGAAAAGGCAGATTTCTGCATGTACACAATCAGTACATTATATCAAATGCTGGAATTAAACAATTACTAACTAGATAAAAACACATACACATGTGACCAATAGGGAAACCCAGAAAGTGCAGAGCTATAAACAATGAAACATAAGCCCTGCTGTCTTCAAATAAATAAACTTCAGTCACACTGTAATTGCTGTACAGTATAATGATACTAACTGTAGTTTCTCCAGCTTGGATTGTGGGTTCATCAGTAGATCACGGAGGTGTTTCACTCCTGAGTCTCCTAGTGTATTCACGCTCAGGTTCAGCTCTCTCAGGTGTGACGGGTTTGATTTCAGAGCTGAAGTCAGGATGAGACTCTGTTCCTCTGTAATTCTGCATACCCTCAGACTGAAGACAGAGAAATAACAATAGTTCACATCTATGATGATCATCTTATTGAAGAGCTGCAGCAGCATTTAGTTTCCAGTAGTCAGGCAGATTTCTGCATGTACACAATCAGTACATTGTATAAAATGCTTGTAATTAAAGACAGTGTGACAGATACAGCCTGAAGACAGAAAGAGAAAATGACTCAGATCTATGATGATCCACTAACGTGCTCATCTTCATGGCAGATGAATACTCGTTTGTTAAATAAGAGGCGATCTGAAATGTGTTATTTTTTAAATCAAGTGACCAAAGTGCTCGTTGCCGCGGATACAGTGTTCTGTTGTGACTCGCGCATGTCTTCACTCGGACGCGCGCTTCAATCCGTTGCGGAGAGACTCTCTATTCGTTACGGTGAAATCACAAAACATTATGCACAAAAAACGTGTCCCTGCTTGATATAAAACCACTAATAAACAATCAGTTTTGATGAGGGGGGGGGGGCTATACTACTTACTGCGGATTAGAACCCAGAACCTCTGACACGCTTGGCAAAAGTTCTGCTACTGAACCATTAAAGTACATTGGGTTAGTAGTCGGATCTATGTATTTATTCAAGTAAAAAATTCTCGCCACTAACAACATATTAGATGTCATTAAACGACTGTTCTGCTAATGACTGGTGCTAATAGCGGTTTACCACAATACCGCGGGTATTTCTTGCTTTTCAACCGCGGAAAGAAAAAATCTATACCGCCTTCGTCCTACATGTATCTGTGTTAAAAATGAATGTATTGTAATAATGTTAATCTCCCCCTGGCACAGTGTGCAACACCTGCTCTTCCTCTCTCATCTCCATCACACTCTCTCTTCTTCTCCAGTCTCCTTATCTCCACCTGTTGTTTGCTTTAGCTACTTACATCTTGAAGGCCGGACTCGCACTGTATGAGCGTTAACTGAAGCGTGTGGTGAAGCGTCGCGCTGGAACTGGCGCTCGGCTCGCAGCTTCTGTGAACATAAAGCCTAACGCAGGGATAGGCAACTTCGGTCGTGGAGGGCCACTGTCCTGCAGAGTTTAGCTTCAGCCCTGATCAAACTATCTAGTCATCCTGAAGATCGCTCTCTAGTTGAGAGGGGCGGCTCGTCGGTGCGGACAAATAAATGTAATATATATTTTCAGTTTTATTTAACTTAAATAATGTGTAATTATGTGTATAAACATAGTGTGTAAAATATTTTAAAAACATATTTAATTCTTTTCTATTTTTGAAATTCAATAAAAAAAAACACGAATAAAATAAAAAGTTCTGCACTATCAGAGGCTTGAAAGTGTGTGGTGTTCTCTAGCCTGGGCTTTTCTTTCTTTCTTTTCTTTTAAATGATTGTGATTCACACTCAGTACATTTAGCATTGCAGTTCATATTATTTGCTTGTCTATATTGTGTAAAATATGTACAGTATGTGCAATAGGCTGTAATGTGTAGGCTACTATAAGCACAGGGAACAAGAATTAAAGAAATTTCACTGTAAGAAATAGGCTAGTGAAAATTATGTTTTTTATGTATTTTATTAATAATTGTTAATAATTCTTATTATAAATAACCTGTTAATTCATTTGCATTGTTTTATACTTAGGTATAAAAAATAATAATAAAAATAATTAATATAATAATATAATAAAAAATGTTTGGACATTGTGTAATATTTATTAAACGTGTAGAATACTTTCCAAACCGTTACATATAGTATAATAAAGGTTACATGTAGTATTATAATTTCAGACGTTCATGATAAAAAAAGAAACATTAGAATAACTTTTAAAAAGGAGTGAACACGGAGCAGTTTTTCCGTGAGCGGGAATGTAAAGCCCGGAGTGGACTCGGAGCGGAGTGATTACAGAACGCTTAGAGTGCAGAGAGGAACGGGCTTTCGCTCCACTCCAGGCTTTGATCACACCCCCCTCAGCAGGGTGAACACACCTCATCTGTCCCTCATTTAAGACCTATTCAAACTGACATTAAGACATTATTATACTATTTATTAACACTGACTTGGCGTTTCGTCCCTGTGTGTGTGTGTGTGTGTGTGTGTGTGTGTGTGTGTGTGTGTGTGAAGCTGCCAAATCCAACGAGCGAGCGGCGGCCGCTGATGACGTCACGGCCGGGTTGCGCCGGCGCATCGCAACCGGAAGCTGACGAAACCATTGTCTAGTGCAGTGGTCTTCACTATTTTTTAATGAGAGCCACACTGATAAAAGAGAACCAAAAAGAGAGCCACTTTTACTGCAAAGTATCAAAAGTTACATCCAGCCATAAATACCACGCTTATCAATCTGTCATCCCTGATCATACAATATGCAATGCAATAAATACCAAAGTCGGGGAAAAATATTCTTTCTGAAATACCAGTCAAATTTGTAACAGAGACAAGATTATTTCCCTTAATGACAAAAAAGCAGGAACTCCAGAATATATTTAATGACTAAGTTCTTCTTTTTTTCTGCATCAGCCCATCATGTATCCAAGAGCACATCCGGCTTTAAGAGCTGGAGAGAGCGCCAACACTGGCAACTCTGCAGTTAGTCATGGCAGGGGCATACACAACTTTAGTTTCAGTCGGACTGAATTCATTCAATGCTCCTCCACGTGAGATTTCTTTGTAACATACACGGCAATAACGAATTTTTCATTGTTTCTCGAAACATTGTAATTCCACACCGGCGATGTCATGACTGCGGCGCCCAATCATTTAAGTCCCAACCAAAGTCCTTTTAGGCAAGTCATGCCACTCGGCCGCCATCTTGGCAACGCCTCCGGGCAGCTATTTCGGACTAACAAGACCAGCTCCTATCTAAATGAATGGGCAGAGAGTCAGAACTGCACTTTCACTGGTCACCGGGACATAAAAACTGCATGTATAGAAACAGCAGTAAAATATGATAAAAATCGCTAGAAAGTTTGATGACTTTGCCCCAAAATAAGGTTTAAAACGCCTTTTCCCCCAGGTTATACTTCACTACGCATGCGCAAGGGTTCTCCCTCTCTGACGCGCGCGCGGCCCGGTTTGAAACACAGTATGTGTGAGCTCTCGCTCGCTCGCTCTAGATTCTGGGAGATTTGAACTAATTTGCGGGCATCAGGGAGCCGCTATCAATATGCGGTAGACACTTGGGATGTCTGATATTTACACAGCGCACACATACACTGCATATCAAATCTGCCGCCTTTTCAAACAGTATCGTATTTTCCACTGTCGCAAACCTCGACTGTGCGCATGCGTCAGCGGAACCAGACGATAGGCTTAAATGTTTCCCGGCTCGACTGTTAAAAGCAGACGATTGGCTTTCCAGCGGGAGGGGCGGGACATGTGCACAACCGCCATCTTTGGCGTTATGGGTTTTCCCTATATAGTTGTATTGAGGATTGAGTAAGTGGCATGTCTCTATATAAATAGTCTCTGGTCCCAACGCATCATGTGGCCTACGTCCTCGCATGTTTGATGATGATCGACGTCATCAGATTGTGGTCGGTTTGTGAGATCAGCCTAGTTTAGTGAGTACCGATCGAGTCATAAAATGTGATTATCAGCCGATGCCGATCTCCGGCCGATCGATCTGAGCATCCCTAATTTGAATTTAAAACAGTCATAAATCATCATACTTTATTATGCATCATTTTGTCGGCCCATTCTATCATGGACTCGTACAGAAAATGGGCCACAGGTCGGCCCCGTGTAGTTTTGCGTCCATTCGTTTTTCCTTTTTAACGTTCTGTTGTTCGTTTAAAAGTGGACATTTCAAGCTTTATATAGGTAGGCTATATAATAATATATATAGAAATCAGATTCAGAACAATTAAAAAATCCACATAATATTCAATTTTGATAGATTACTCTAGTCAACAGTTCAAATTTAAATCATTGTATAATCTCCATAGTCACACTAGTTCTGTGTGCTGGAAGACACTGTTTCTTCTCTTTCATTTTAACTATTTATTTGACGTCTCTCTTCTTTATTCTCTGTTGAAAAGGCAGATTTCTGCATGTACACAATCAGTACATTATATCAAATGCTGGAATTAAACAATTACTAACTAGATAAAAACACATACACATGTGACCAATAGGGAAACCCAGAAAGTGCAGAGCTATAAACAATGAAACATAAGCCCTGCTGTCTTCAAATAAATAAACTTCAGTCACACTGTAATTGCTGTACAGTATAATGATACTAACTGTAGTTTCTCCAGCTTGGATTGTGGGTTCATCAGTAGATCACGGAGGTGTTTCACTCCTGAGTCTCCTAGTGTATTCTCGCTCAGGTTCAGCTCTCTCAGGTGTGACGGGTTTGATTTCAGAGCTGAAGTCAGGATGAGACTCTGTTCCTCTGTAATTCTGCATAAACTCAGACTGAAGACAGAGAAATAACAATAGTTCACATCTATGATGATCATCTTATTGAAGAGCTGCAGCAGCATTTAGTTTCCAGTAGTCTGTTCTGAAACCCAGTCACACTAGTTCTGTTCTGGAAGACACTGTTTCTTCTCTATCATTTTAGCGTGTGATTGGCTGAATGCGAGGTAGAAGCGTGCTTTCGGAGCGTGTGATTGGCTGAATGTGAGGTGGAAGCGTGCTTTCGGAGGGTGTGATTGGCTGAATGTGAGGTGGAAGCGTGCTTTCGGAGCGTGTGATTGGCTGAATGTGAGGTAGAAGCGTGCTTTCGGAGTGTGTGATTGGCTGAATGTGAGGTAGAAGCGTGCTTTCGGAGCGTGTGATTGGCTGAATGTGAGGTAGAAGCGTGCTTTCGGAGCGTGTGATTGGCTGAATGTGAGGTAGAAGCGTGCTTTCGGAGCGTGTGATTGGCTGAATGCGAGGTAGAAGCGTGCTTTCGGAGCGTGTGATTGGCTGAATGTGAGGTAGAAGCGTGCTTTCGGAGCGTGTGATTGGCTGAATGTGAGGTAGAAGCCTGCTTTCGGAGAATCAGTTTAAATGCTGCAATGAATGATCCACACTGCAAAATGGAAATGCAGAATGTTTATGCTTAATGCAAGTTGTGCAAACACTCCCAATGCTGGTGAAATATAACACATTCAAGGTTTACAAATATATATTTATACAATGATACTATTATGAGCGTTAACTGAAGCGTGTCGTGAAGCGTCGCGCTGGAACTCGCGCTCGGCTCGCAGCTTCTGTGAACATAAAGCCTAACGCAGGGATAGGCAACTTCGGTCGTGGAGGGCCACTGTCCTGCAGAGTTTAGCTTCAGCCCTGATGAAACTATCTAGTCATCCTGAAGATCGCTCTCTATTTGAGAGGGGCGGCTCTTTTTTTTTTAAATTGAATTAAAAAAAAATTACGAATAAAATAAATAAAAAGTTCTGCACTGTTTGCTCTTTAGTTACACCAGGATAATATTGAACGTTCAAGAAAGCGTTAAGAAATCCGATCAGAGGCTTGAAAGTGTGTGTGTTCTCTAGCCTGGGCTTTTCTTTTCTTTTAAATGATTGTGATTCACACTAATAATTCTTATTATAAATAACCTGTTAATTCATTTGCTTACGTATAAAAAATAATTAAAAAAAATAAAAAAAACCGTTTGGACATTTTTGTGTAATATTTATTAAACGTGTAGAATACTTTCCAAACCGTTACATATACTATAATAAAGGTTACATGTAGTATTATATTTTGAGACGTTCATGATAAAAAAAGAAACATATTAGAATAACTTTTAAAAAGGAGTGAACACGGAGCAGTTTTTCCGTGAGCGGGAATGTAAAGCCCGGAGTGGACTCGGAGCGGAGTGATTACAGAACGCTTAGAGTGCAGAGAGGAACGGGCTTTGGGTCCACTCCAGGCTTTGATCACACCCCCCTCAGCAGGGTGAACACACCTCATCTGTCCCTCATTTAAGACCTATTCAAACTGACATTAAGACATTATTATACTATTTATTAACACATGTATTAAACATGTATTAAACTATTTACTGCCTTAACATTATGAAAAGTGAATAAGACATAAGGACAGGCGGAATTGACGGAAATCCGTCGTAGGAGACCTTGAATCCCTGCAGCTGTGATAAAGTCACACACACACCTCATTCATCCTCGTCTCGTTCCTCCCTCTCACTGCCGCTATCATAGGAGCGCGTGCACACGCGATGCTGAAAGCACATGGACATTCACCCATTCCGCCACTCTCCCTTCCGTATCACGGTCATTTCACACACTCACACTGCACTGCCTCGTCGTTTCGTCCCTGTGTTGAGCGAGCTGCGGCCAGTGATGACGTCACGGCCGGGTTGCGCCGGCGCATCGCAACCGGAAACTGACGAAACCATTGTCTAGTGCAGTGGTCTTCACTATTTTTTAATGCTTATCAATCTGTCATCCCTGAACATACAATATGCAATCTAATTAATACAAAATTGGGAGAAAAAAATATTCTTTATGAATTACCAGTCAAATGTGTATGGCAGTGGCATGCACAACTTTAGTTCCAGTCGGACTGAATTCATTCAATGCTCCTCCACGTGAGATTTCTTTGTAACATACACGGGAATAACGAATTTTTCATTTCAATTAATTTCTCTAAACATTGTAATTCCACACCGGCGATGTCATGACTGCAGCGCCCAATCATTTAAGTCCCAATGCATCATGTGGCCTACTTTCTTTTCTTTTTACTTTAGAGCCCCTCCTCTTTTTTTATTTATTTATTAAATACCACAAGAACAAGAGGCATCACATATTCACAATATTACACTAACAGCCAGGAAATGAAAAAAACAAAACAAAAAAAAAAAAAACAATGTTTTTACATAAAATCCAGTGCTTTCAAAGCATTACATGTTCTCATTGCTTTTTTGTTTTTAGTTTGTACATATAATGTAAAGTCATTTATAAAATGTGGAACATTTGGTTTTCCTCGAGCGCACGTCTTTATGTATATGGTATTTTCCTAATAACATAAATAACTGTATAATATGCTGTTCTTTACAATCCAAATTGTCTGAGTATAAAAAGCACATCAAAAACACACATTTCCATCATACACTTCAGTTTTCTATTAATAAAGGTTTCTAAATCTTTCCAAAATAATCTTGAGTAAATACACTGAAAAAACAGATGCAAAATTGTTTCTTTCTCTAGTGCACAAAATACACAAGTATATGAAATATTAAGATTAAATCTTTCCAAAACATGCTTAGCAGGATCAATTCTGTGAAGTATTTTGTGAGACACTTCCTTAATTTAGTCACTGACACAAAACGTATGTGGTAATTTCCATGCTTTAACCCGAGAGATCTCAGCAAATAAAGAAGAGCAACAGAATCTTGCTGCAGGAAAAGACACAGAGCTTTCCTTATAAGCGTATCGCTACATTTTTGCTTTAAAACATCAACATTATCAATGAACATTTTACCACAAAGATTGTCCGTGTTGATTTCCACTGAATCGGCGTTTTTAAGAGTAACATCACACTCTTTGGAATCGCGCAGTATATGTATAACAAATTCAGTATATGATAGCAAATATCCAATAGTGATTTGTTTTTAAATACGTCTTTGTTATTCCATATGAAATAGTTGTGTGGTGAGAAATTGTGCTTATATACCCATTTCCATGCTAGCAGGGCTTGTCCGTGAAAACTGGCCAGTTCTACAGGAATTTTGTCAGCAGAAAAATTACATTTCAACAAAAAATCTATGCCTCCAAGAGTATGAAATATATAATTAGGAAATACGTTCCAAAGACTTTCTCTATTCTTCATAAACTCTATCAACCGTTTAATTGTGAAAGTGTCATTAAGTGTACTATAATCTAAGACCTCAAGTCCCCCTTGCTCTTTGGTGTTACATATTACCTCCTTAAATACTGTGTGTTTTTCTCCATATGAAGTCATAAAGTATCTCTTTAATTCCTTAATCACCTTAGGAGGCATATCTAATGATACAGATGTATATACTGATCTAGATATACCTTCCGCCTTAAATAATACCCTCCCAATTATTGATATATCCCTCATTAACCACAAATTACATGTATTTTTTGTTCTCTCAATAATTGGTTCAAAATTGAACTGACTCCTTTGTTTTTCATTTGTACACATTACGACACCTAGACATGTTAATTGGTGTTTAACTGGGATGTTGTCTATTTCTGTAGAGGAGCAATCTTTAAGGGGAATCAATACAGATTTAGCACAATTCATTTTAAGGCCAGATACAGCAGAGAAGGCCTCAATACATCTAATTATTTTTGCTACCTCGAATTTGTTTTTCACAAAAATTGCAGTGTCATGAGCAAACTGGCTCAGTTTAAATTCTAAACCTAATTAATTCAAAATCAGTCAAGGCTTCTTTCTTCTTTCTATTCAAATTTAATATTTCCTCAATAATTGAATTTTCTTTCCTTTTTTATTGTTTGCTTCCACTTTTCCGTGGTTAAAGGATGCCGTTCTGATATCAAACTTCATTAATTCCCAGTACTTTCCAAACGTCTTTTCCACAGCTGCAATTGTTCTATATTTTTTAATAATATGTTTGATTCTTTTCTTTAGGCATTCACTTTCAAGCAATTTATTATTTAATTTCCAGTGACTATTCATTTTTTGACAGATTTATCTTTCACCATATTTATTCGTATGAATATTCCTTTATGATCTGTCTTATGCAAGCTTCTATCAGTACCGAGGCCACATTATTAGCTAAATCATTGGACACTTTTCGTTTCTCTAAATACCGGCTATGTGTAAACGTGGCCTAAATCGCAGGCTATCATTAGATAAAGCCCAGCCAAACTCAACATGACTTGTGTTAACGGTGTATGCCGTGGTGTTGTCTCTGGCGGGGCGTGTTGGGGGCGGGGCTTGGGTACACGATATAATCGGATATCGCGATATTTTTAAGCCGAATATCAATCAATTATTTTTTAAATATCGTCCAGCCCTAGTGTTCATGTAAATGTTGAAAACACCATACGACCATATGAGAAACCATTGGCGTCAACAACACGCGCTTGCACCCCCTGCTGGTGAGGAAGACTAACAGCAGATGGAGATTATGCTCGGTAATCCACTGCTTTTCCTGCAGTTCCTGGATGTCAATGTTGAATTTACTGTCTAATTTGAGCAAATACAAAAATGCAAGTCCTAAAAATACAATGCATTAAAATGCAAGCATGGTTAATGCAATGCATATTTTCAAGTAGTGCAATTCAACAGGCTTTTTGTTTCAAAAACATTTGGCATTATTTTACTTCCATAGTCTGTCTGGAAATATTATCATCAGCTAACAATACAACTAAAAGTAATGTAACATTATAAATAAATGAGCAATACTCACATCAGTGTGTTGAGTTGACAGTGTTTATCCTGCAGTAGAGCAGCGATCTGATTCACTCGTGTGTCTCCTAGTTCATGTCCACTCAGATTCAACTCTCTCTGGAGAAACGGGTTTATACCCACAACTCTATTCACATACTGACAGGCTTCCTCTGCAGCAGGACTCAAAAACCTGCAGAACAGTCCATTCAGTTCTCAAATAAATGTCCATTGTATTACAAAAATGATTGATATGATAAAAAAATTGTTTCATTTAAAAATGAATTATTGTTCTAAAGATAAGCTCTAGTTGTCACGGTAAGACACGGAGATGAACCCAAACGCAGACAGTATACAATAAGACACGGTTTAATGACAAAAACAGGAAAACAAAACCCATGAGAGGGCAAAACAGATGGAACACAGAATACCTGACTGACTAGACTAAACTGGGAAACAAATGATCAAGAAAACAAACAAGACTTCAAGAGATGCTAACAATGACTAGATGTACAGAGGGTACTCACGATCAACGTATAACAATGAACCGACACAAGACAGCAAACACAAGGGGATTAAATAGGAAGACTAATCAAACATAACAGGTGACACGGGTGAAACACTAATGACAGAATCAGGATAACAAGGGGGCGGGGTAACGAGACAACACAAGCACATGACCAAAACACAAGGCCATGTGCTTGCACACAGAACATGGGTCTGTCATGATCCTGCCAAAATACTAGAACTCACAGACCTGATGGCAGAATCATGACAGTACCCCCTCCTTAAAGAGCGGCTACCAGACGCTCCCCAAGGAGACATTAAACGCGGGACAAGACTGACAGAGACATAGACCAGACCCAACAAAACATGACAAATAATAACAGGGGCATACAAGCGTGAACAATGACCGGGTTAGGGTGAAACATCAGAAAAAATAAACAAGGAAGGGGAGGCGGAGGGACAACAGAGTCTTTGAGCGAGAGTCCAGGGTGGGTGGGCGGGACGGTGATCTTGGAACTACAGGGTGTGGGCTTAGGACGGGGGACCCGAACGGACTTGGGTGGAGTGGTGTGAGTAGACGGAGAAACAGCGCTTGCCGTAGCGGGCTCTGGAACAGCGCTTGCCGTAGCGGGCTCTGGAACAGCGCTTGCCGTAGCGGGCTCTGGAACAGCGCTTGCCGTAGCGGGCTCTGGAACAGCGCTTGCCGTAGCGGGCTCTGGAACAGCGCTTGCCGTAGCGGGCTCTGGAACAGCGCTTGCCGTAGCGGGCTCTGGAACAGCGCTTGCCGTAGCGGGCTCTGGAACAGCGCTTGCCGTAGCGGGCTCTGGAACAGCGCTTGCCGTAGCGGGCTCTGGAACAGCGCTTGCCGTAGCGGGCTCTGGAACAGCGCTTGCCGTAGCGGGCTCTGGAACAGCGCTTGCCGTAGCGGGCTCTGGAACAGCGCTTGCCGTAGCGGGCTCTGGAACAGCGCTTGCCGTAGCGGGCTCTGGAACGGGCACTGGGTTCAGCTCCGAAACACTGAACACCGGCCTCTCTAAGATCCGAGCCAGACGCTCCAGATAGTCCCAGCTCAGGAAGGCAGACGGGGCGTGAACAGTCTCTAGCTGGACAGACGGGGCGTGAACAGTCTCTGGCTGGGCAGACGCAGGTCTCCTCTTCCTCCTCCTGATTCGCGGAGCCGATGATGCCTCGTGAGTCGAACTGGGACGAGTCTGTTCTCCAAGCCTCACGAAGCCTAACCTCAGATCCTCCGGGATCACCGGCAGACAGGCAGGAGGTAACGACACCATGGGACCCTGTGACTCCCGACGAACCAAGCAGTCCACCATGTCCCGGAACGGGCGGTGGGCCAGCCTCTCCCGTTCCGCCAGAGGTGGAGGAACTTTGAGACCCGCGATGAGGTAACGGTTAACCAGGCTCTCCGGTAAAAAATTTCTCTTCGCCTCCACGGCCTGAGCATATCCTCTCAGGGACCTCTCTCCCTGGGGAGGGAAAGGAAGCTTGCCCAACTTGCTGTCGTTGATAGCTGACTGCCACCATAGTTCCTGGTCAGCTGATTGTTGTCTTAGTGGGGATGACATACTGTCCGCTGGGTTCAGAATGGGTCGGTTCATTCTGTCACGGTAAGACACGGAGATGAACCCAAACGCAGACAGTATACAATAAGACACGGTTTAATGACAAAAACAGGAAAACAAAACCCATGAGAGGGCAAAACAGATGGAACACAGAATACCTGACTGACTAGACTAAACTGGGAAACAAATGAACACGAAAACAAACAAGACTTCAAGAGATGCTAACAATGACTAGATGTACAGAGGGTACTCACGATCAACGTATAACAATGAACCGACACAAGACAGCAAACACAAGGGGATTAAATAGGAAGACTAATCAAACATAACAGGTGACACGGGTGAAACACTAATGACAGAATCAGGATAACAAGGGGGCGGGGTAACGAGACGAGACAACACAAGCACATGACCAAAACACAAGGCCATGTGCTTGCACACAGAACATGGGTCTGTCATGATCCTGCCAAAATACTAGAACTCACAGACCTGATGGCAGAATCATGACACTAGTTATCTAGATGTAACACTATTCTTTGAACATTTAAATACACAAATATATAAAAGTATAATAATATATAATATATAAAACAAATATATATAATATATTTAAAAGAAACTAGAGTGACACTCAGTCCTAAAGCAAACTCATAAGAACAGAAACGTCTCTCAGAGCAGAAGAGCAAAAGCGCACTAGATCATGATTTTCAGTATGAATACAGAGTGTGAAATTAATATCTTTCTGGCTTTTAAGCAGGAGGAGTGAGAAACGTCAGCACAGAGAAAACCGGCTTGTGAAACTGCATGTTTGTGAACTTCTGGAGACTCATAGACCTGCTGTAGAGAGATGCAGTGAATCTGGGCTTGATGGAAAACTACTGTGTTCAGAAAACTATTTCACTAACAGGTTATCTGGAATTTGTGATGAGAAGTGTGCACAAAAATAAAATTGTGCATGTTAATTATCAAGGTATTCTCCAGAATAGCAGCACATATACTGACCCATAATGTCTATTTGACCTTTAGCTCGTATCACAACTAAACTGAGTTGACAGTTATCATCATCATGAACCTGCAGAATCTGATCTGATCTTGATCATTTTGATGCAACAAATTGTCCAGATTATTATATAACTAAAATAATATATTTGAATTGAATATTTAGCCTGCATAAAACAAATTTGGTTAATTATTTGATTCTGTCTCACCTCAGTGTCTTCAGTTGGCAGTCTGGATCCTGTAGTAAATCATTGAACTGCTTCACTCCTGATTGTCCAGGATCATTTCCTGTGAGATCCAGCTCTATCAGGTGTGAAGGGTTCGATCTCAGAGCTGAAGCCAGAGCTTTATAACCTTCTTCTGTCACACTGCAGTTAGAGAGTCTAGAACAGAGAGGAAAACACTCAGCTGATTAATCAGTTATACCAGAACAATATAACTCTGAATGATCGCTCTTCCAGTCGCCTCTACAATAAGAAAGCCCCTCTTTCTGGTGGTCTACGGCACATTCAGCTGTGTTTTGCTGGAGTATTGCATGGGTAAGTGCAGTAGTTTCCCTATGCATGTTCCCTAGTTTACAATATTTTGTATGGCTGTAAGGAAAATTAGGAAGAGAGCCAAAGCATCTTCCTGTGAACTAACATATCAGGAGCAGCAACTACGACTGTCTCCATGGTAAGCCCTGTCCCTACCATCCTGTTGGCATGAAGGAGCATTTTGGGCATCCGTGGGGTCATAGGGAAGTTACGGCATAGGGACCCCATTTGTTTGTTTTCGACATAACGTTGAACGTGACTGATGTTACTGATGTAACCCTCATTCCCTAAAGGAGGGAACGGAGACGTTATGTACCTCCTGCCACAACCCTGAACCATACCACTGAATGGCTGGGACCCCGTCTCGGCTCCTCAGCATAAACCTGAATGAGTGGATGTGTGCCGGTGATTGGGGCTTCCAAGTGAGACCCCATTTGTCAGTCTTTAACCCTCTGGGGTCTAAGGGGTTTTTGGGGCCCTTGAGATATTTTGACATGCCCTGACATTTGTGCTTTTTTCAGTTGCTTATAAACATATTAATGGCAAAGGTGTAATTACACTCTATTCAGCACAAACAGGGCTACCATAATATGTGAGCAACATGTATGTACATGTTTGTATTTTTGAGAGAATAATGTTTATGCGTGGTTATTGAAAAAACTAATAATTAAAGTTTCTGAAATAAGGCCACAAAACACATACTAAAGATGTGTCCACAAGACTTTTGACTAATGGACGTTTGTAGGGTGCTGCTCCAAGTGGAGTGAGAAAGCACTGTTGATGCCAATTTGCAGACGTTCTAATGCTCTATAACAATTCAGACAAATGTATAATTTAAAACTATATATTCCCAGCGTGGTGAGTAACATTTTTTGTTGTTTATAAGTGTATTGATAGATATATGTAGATGTAGATATATGCTAGGCCTATTTGCAATTAGCGCCTAAACGACTATTCGTTTGTTTATTATGTTTGGTTAGACATACTGTTTAAATTGTGTATTGAAATGTTTGTGCAATATGTGTTGCATTTGTTTTTGGACAGGGTTTAATACATGTTTGTAATACAGCGACTGTTTTAGATATCTGTATTGTCAGTTGTATGACATAGGCTCTGTGATAATGTTTCATGCTAATATGTGATATTTCCTTGTAGGGGATATCTTTGATTTATAAGCATATACTTTAATGTCTATTATCTAAAGCTGATGTTATAATGTTCTGGAGTAATGTATTTGTCATGATTCTGCCATCATGTCTTTGATTTCTCCAGTCTTGTGGCAGGATCATGGCAGACCCATGTTTTGTGTATAAGCGCATGGCCAATTGTTTGGGCCATGTGCTTGTGTTGTCTCGTTACGTTGCCCTGCCCCCTTGTTATGCCCGTCTTGTCATTATTGTCTAGTCAGCTTCACCTGTCCTCGTCATTAGTGTTCCCTATTTAATCTCCTCATGTCTTCTGTCCTGTGTCGGTACATTGTCTAACTTTGCGTGTTGTAGCAATAATCAGATGATCAGCGCAATCATGTGGTTTTAATCAACTAAGTCTCCAATTAAGTAAACACTCCTGTTTCTTTCACAATCTGAAGAATGGAGATGTCATGAGACTTTTTAAGTTACTGATTCACACACAAGCAAATGGCGATGGGACTTAATTAAATGACCGATGCCAGAAGTGCCCCCGTGGCGTTTTTCGCTGATAAGTAATCACAGGGTCCTCTGTCTTACCACATGTGACCCAACAGGAGCGCCTCTCTGGCCGGAGATCCCGTGGTGTCCCCTATTCAGGACACCTCACAAACACAGACAAGCTTGTGTGATGAACCACACTGGTCATTGTAACCAGACTTAAAACTCAATTCAAAGAATACGCACACACATATCATTGCCCGGGAGGGGGGTGAGCAAAAGTTCACCACATCTTCACCAACGAATGACCCAGCCACGTTCACACACACACACACACACACACACACACACACACAAGGACTTTTTCTCTCTTTTTCTCTCAAGGAATTGAGAGACTTGTACTATGATATATTCGATATGTTTTTATGTTTGCCCATGTTCCACTGGGGTTAGATGTGATCGTATTATAATTCTAAATGAACAGAGGTGCTTTTAGATGCATTTTTAATGTAACTGTGTTTTCCTATAATGTTTGTATGTCGTTCTTCACACCTTTAGAATCCTCTTGATCTGACCAAACCATATATATATAGGTGCAAACCGTAAAATGTATGTTACTATATTTTATCATCTCTGGAGTAGAATTGAACGCATTTTTACATCATGGTCATGAAACATGCAAAGTCGATCTCGAGGGAACAAAGGAACACTTATCCGCACACTTTCCTCCCAGCTGATTGGTGCATTCACGCCAGAGGAGGCGTAAACAGAAGTGTCTTTAAAGAAGACCACCAAGCACCTTATCGTTAGTTTGGTTTTGTTTGGGGATCTTTGAGGAGTAGTGAGGAGTAAGGAGGGGGGAGAAAGAACTGCATCTTTGGGAGAACTCCCTTCTTCGAGGGAACTTTGACTTTTGACTGGACTCTTCCCTCTCCTTCGATCCGATGTAACCATCATACTCGTGATCCCCGCCCTGGGGGATCTTTCCTCTTCTTTTCTTTTGTTTAAGTTTGTTTTTCCTTTGTTCATTTCACCAGAAATGAACTTAGTCTGAATTATTTATTTGGTCATTTACGTCAAAGACCTTTAAGCCTTCTTTGAAACTGCGCGCTCCAGACCGCAGCAAACCACGTGACGCTCCAACGGAACACACAAAGACCAGCCGCTCACACACGCCGCAGGGCTCAGACACCTGAGAACTATATGCAAGTATATTTGAGTTACCAAGATTTTAGAGCATTAAGACTGTTTTTCCGTGTTGTCTCTTAAAGGTTTAAATGTCCAGGTGAATTTTGCCAAGCTGTGATCCTACGGATCTCTCTCTCTCTTCCCAACTCTCTCTCCCTCTCATTTTTATCTTTCTCTCTCATCCTATTTTAATTCGTGTTTGTAATGTTTTTCGTTTTGTTTGTTTCGGGTGTATATACATATATTCTGTGTGAATTGTAGTTCGATGTATTATTAGTCCAACTATTAAAACCATTATATTCTTGATTGCCTTCTGTCTAAAATGCTCATTTTACAGAGTCAATGAAATTTCGATCATAGCTACAAAGCTTTCATTATTGACTACGTTGCGTAGTCTAATTTTATAAACACAGGAAAATTAATGTTCACGGCCAGAAAATTGATATTTCTTGGAGTTTATAAGAAGGGATAACTTTGTTGAGAAGTTGATAAGTTAATCTTACGGCCGTTTGCTGGACAAACAGTTCGATAGCTAAATTAACTCCCTTAAAGGTTATCTCATATAATCGATCTGAAAATGGACCATTGACATATGAATGAGGAATTATAATTCGTTGTGATTGATCATTCGTGTGTACAATCAATCTATTTTCAACTTCGATAATTTAACTGTAATATCCAATATATTAATGATATTCATGATTAATTATTAAAATTCCCTATATATAATTTGAGCTAATTTAATGTAAAACTAAATGTTGTTACAGTTTGGTGGAGAATGCAGGCAGTTTCAAACTTTGTTTTATGAGCAATCCAGTTTCAATCTGTGTATATGGTTATTAATATTTTTTTTGTGCGCGCTATGAAATTATGAAATTGTGAGATAAGTCGCAACGCGAACTCACTCCTAACCGACCGAGGCAAAAAGCCGAAGTCAGTAACGTTACATTTTTAACAAGTTGCTAAAAATATGCCTAGACAATTGTTAGCACTGTTAAATGCTAAGACTGCAGTACTTTAATATTACAAATGTCCTGTTAAGAGATGAATAAATACCTCTGCAGTTGATACATTTCTAATATTTGTTTTAAATCGCTGTGAATGAAGAATTCTCACGTGCGTATTACCGGTTTGAATAAATATGTTTTTAAGCGAGACTCCTTTTAAACATAGGCCTTGCATGCAAATATCGTTATTGAATTCGAGGTTTACCCAGTGATATTCAACAATAACGATAAACTCCTGGTCAAAAAAATTGGCGTAGCTACCCAATTGAAGATCTAATACATTTAAATCATAAGTGCTATTGTGAAAAATGTTTATTGGAGTTCGAACCAACAGACGAAAATTCCTGTTGTCCACATTTGTGTATGTGCGGCGAAGAAATCCCGCCATATACTCTTGTGCAGTATAGCACCAAAAAGATCCGCAGAGATCTGAATTGTATACTTGTGATTTATTCCAGAAAATCAGTGCGTGACGCGAGCTGAAAGCTCTTAGCTTTTGAATCACATTAAAAAGTGGTTGTAATTCCGCTGACTAAACACTAGAGGGAGTTTAGAAGTCTCAAATTACGCCCCGCCTTCTAACTTCGGCATGCATGAGTGCTATTACTAGAGGGCCGTTTCAGATAATGCTCTCTTACTGCTAAAAGTCCACCACCTAGTGGCCGCCTTCTAAGTCGGCTCACTCAACTCTCCTTTTCTCTCTTTTCAAATTCTGTTTTGAATTGCCTATCTCTACTTTTCTCTTTTGATTGTTTTATAGTTATTGATGATACTTTGCTGTTATCGTTGATTATTATAAAATATTATCCTGATTTGTCAATTCCCTTACACGCTTAATTAGATTTGGTTTTAAGCCGGTTTGAATTTAAATTTACATCGTGTTTGCCTGTCAGTCACTGATACCCACTTAGAGGGACACGCACCCTTGTGGCATCCCCTGCTAAGACGGTGCATCACTTTTCCTCCTTTCATTCTGTTTTGAAGTGGTATATTTCCAGTTTTTCATTGGCTTTATTTTATTTTTCACTGATACCTTACAGTAATCGTGATCATCATCAGATATAATTTTGATCTTTACTTTTCTTACACTTATTCAAATTTTGGTTTGAAACAAACTAATTTCGAATTTAAATTTGAATTATGTTTCTCAGTTCAATTTTTTTTTTAAAAATTTATTCTTCGTATTGATACTTCATCACAACTGTATCCTTACTAGATTAGATGTTACTTAACATCTCTTTATACACTTATTTAAATTGAGTTTAAACCGGTTTGAATTGCAATTTAAATTAAGCTGTCTTTTCAACCAGGTTGACCACTGAGAGGAGGTACGCCCCCTTGTGGCACAAACCCGCTACTACAGCTTGCCTCCTCCTGTGTCATCCTGCGTTACTTATTGATATCTCTTCTTTTAGGGATTAGGTGATTCTGATAATTAACATTGTCATAATTCCCTTTTGTTTTTACCATTATTTAGTAAAGCCTTTGCTTTTTATTTTCTACATAAGTACTCAATTTGGTTTAGACAAAGAAAGCCTTAATTCACTTTAAGTTTCACTTGTTCTTCATCCTGTTTTGTATTCATAGGTAGAACACTCTCTTATGCTGTGGTGATTTGACAGTCATCCCTGGTTGGTTTCCAGCGAGCGGGGTCGTCTGACCGGCGTTACCGATGCCTGCCGTGCGTGAGTCTCGGACCCATTCTGTTTCTTTCCATTGGTGCGGCACGCAATAAGACTCAGCAATTTGGCACTCCAAAGGGAAGTCAACCACACTAGTCGACACACAAGGCAATTTTGGAATAATTACTCAAACCAAGGCCCGAAGAGGGGCCACTCTTTTTGAGGGTTCTGGGGAAAATCCACTTTGCTGTGCCGTCTGGCAAGTTGACACCTTGGTATTGCCGGTTGTGTTTAAAGTCAAGTTGTTTGAGAGGGCGCACCTTGGTACAGATGAACGGAAGGGCCCGGGGACACTGCGGTTGAGTGTTAAGGGACGACGAAAGATTGACCGCGACGCTGGCTCCGACCAGGGAGGACCTCAAATCACCCCAGGCAAGCTAACATAAGGTAAAACCCATCCACTTAGTATAGGCCACAGAATATTAGATATTCCCCCGGTCATTTAAGTGTTTGGCCCATCCCCTTTTCTCCAAGCCACACATAGCAGGCTCAGGCCTCCTTATCCCCTGTAACACTTCCTGTGTTATTATTCACTCCATTTCATTACAGACCTATTCACTTTAATTGTTTCATTTTACTTCCATCTTTCCCATCTTGCTATTTTTCTTTTCTGTTGTGATCTGTTCCTTTCAGTTCACCTAGAGGCAGAACCTACGAGAGACACCAAGGAAAGCTAAATAACAGGTTGACAACCAAGCTGTTAGCATCAACAGATGACCCACTAGGCTACCGCCCTGTCAAAATCTTTATTTAGGTCCCACGCTGACCTACGCAAATTTTCCCCACATAACTCTAACTGCCTGCATCAGTTAGCCGAAATTCTTGTAGACGGCATCGCCCGTATTAGTATTATAGCTTGTAAACGAACTTGCATTGGTCTCTTTGTGTGTGCTGTGTTCCTCTCGCCCACAGTGAGCCAGTATGTTCCGATCTTCCAGCCCCGCAGTCCACTGGGACAACCTCGAGACATGGCTGAAAGCCATGACGACTACCTTCCTGCCCAAGGTCGCCAGTGACTCAGAGCCCCCGAGCAGAAAGCAGCTGGACGCCGACTTGGACAAGCTGACGGCTCACGAACCGAGTCAAAGCTACAACGACAAAGACTGGGCCCGACACGTCGGAAACCTCTCTCACAAGCTCATTGCACAAGCACGCCTCCACGAAAGGAGCCGCATCGCCCTGGAGCATGAAGTAGCAACGCTAAAGATGCAAGCGGAGGAGGCCCAGATCCACAGTCGTCTAGAACAACTACTCCTCGAAACCAAGGAAAAGGATGACACCGACCCCGAGCTACAGAAGGAAGTGGAAAGACTTCAAACTGCCCTGTCTGATCTTCGTATACACACAGACCGAAAAGAGCAGTCAGAGAAAGGAACCAGAGAGGAACTCAACAAGAAACTGCGAGAAGGTGAAGCTCTCCTTGCAAGAGCAGAGACTGAACTAAAAGAAAGAGACAATAAAGCCAAGGCCTGCGAAAAACACTTGCAAGCGGCCCAAGCTAAAATCCACGAGCGTGTTCAGCAGAGACACGATCTCAAAGACGAACTTGACATTGTTCACAGAGAGCTGAAACACTCATATAGACTGCAGAGTGACCGGGAAGGGGGAACACACACCACAAAGTTTCTCCTGACCAACCGGTCCGCACCTTTCAGCCAACAACCCAGAGCTGAAAAGAAGGGCGAAAGCCCGCTGTTCAAAACACCACCAGCCAGCCCGCAAGAACCCCCGTCAGCAGCGAGGGGGGGGGGGAGCCTTTCCAAAGAACCCCTGCCACTAACCACGGCATGGCTCCCAAAGAACTTGACAAGCTGGCCAGAAACATCCCGACGTTCACTCTGAACCCTGCAGGAGGCCACAATGTGCACGCATACCTGCAAGACATTGACTTTCACTTACAAACTGTTACTAACGCGACCGCATGGAACAGATTGTACCTGCTAAGAATTACTTCCAGTCGTGAGGTGCACAGCTTCCTTGACCGTCAACCAGAGACTATCAAAACGGACTACCAGCAGCTGCAACAAGCTTTGATCCGTGAATTCTCTGATCCAGAATCAGACCAAGGGTTATTCACCGCCATGGACCTCAAGCAGGCCCGACTTGAAACCCCACAGACCTACTACAGCCGACTCCGACAAGCCTACTTTGGAGCACGGAACCAGCCAGGTATGGAAGAGGATGTCAATTTCAGAACTCTGTTCCTTCGAAATCTGCATCCCACAGTGAGTCATTACTTAGGCATCCTGGCCTGTCCCCGTAGCATGCCTACCCAACAGCTACGAGACTTGGCCCACAAAGCTCACATTAAGCAAAAGACTGTGTACGAAAAGACTTTTAAAGACCCCACAATCTACTCTGTCTCTGAACACTACTCAGAGCTGCCTCTAGAGGGCGCCCCACAACACCACAGCCCTTTTTACAGAGAGTCAAGACCGTTCCAGGCCAGCAGAAGGCAGCACAGCCGTGACAGTGCTCATCCAAGGCACCAGAGCGAGCGCTCTGAAAGATTCTGGGAAGCCATCCGGCGACCCAGAAATAGCCAACCCCCATCACCAAGAGACTCAAACCCAGACATCCTACGTCTAAGCGTAAGGCCTGAAAGAGGCACCCAGAACACTGCTCATGAGCATCAGACCACAGAGCTTACTGTCACACCACAAAGTGACAGCATCACCCAGCCACCACAGCTGACAGCTGCACAGCCTAAGCATGACAGCACAGTTTCCCACGACTGGGTCCAACATCACAAAGACCCAGGAAATGCTGCTTTGTCTACCTGCCTCCACAGCGAACAACACTAGACCGGCCCTAACCGCCCATCGATCACCACACCAACCCGGACGCCAAAGCTCCTGGGGAACCTGATCGAAAAGGGGGTGGCCCGGAAACCCTACCTAGCCATCACTTTGGAAAACGACGTGAGACTTGAAGCACTGGTAGACACCGGCGCAGACCTTACTTTGATATCAGCTGAACTTTTAGGAAAACTCAGAGCTAAAGCTAGGAGACAAGATCGAACTCTTACATCCCAATCGTGTGAGCTGAATGTGCAGTCGTACAGCCAGAACGACATCCGGCTCGAACAGGTAGCTCCCATTCACCTGACAATTGGTTCTATGAGTCTGATCCACCCGGTGTACATCTCACAAATGAACACTTACCCACTTCTAATTGGCAAAGATCTGCTTGATCGCTTTGAGCCTTTACTGGACTTCAAACAACTGAAAGTTTGGGCTCACGTTCGAGAACCCCTCCCCCTCCAGTCACACAGGCCACCAGAGCCAGACTGTCAGGTCACAGAGGTCACGAGAACTACAACAAAGCCAGACTCCAAAATCACAGAGTTCCCCGGAACTCCAGCAGCCATCCATGGGTACACAGCCTCAGCACCAAGTCAAGGTTCAAGTTCGCTACCCTGCACCTTCCAGCTCGCCAAAGACCACGCAATGCCCACTCAACGATGCGTGACCTAATCCAGAAGGCCTCTTCTGAAAGAAGTCCTAAAACCCCACTGATTTTGAACTGCAAAACCAAAAGACACTGCAAGAACACAGTGCAAGACTCTGCTAAAAGGGTCCCTGATCAGCATAGGACATAAAACTTTTAAAAGTAGATGAAAATGTGTGTTCAAAGAGTGCAAGACTCTGCATTCGTAAAATTAGAATTTTACTGAGTTAAAAGAATCTTAAATGGAAGTGTAAATCTCAACGGCCAACAGACTATGCACAACTCTTTTGAAACAAACAGTTTCTAGATGCTGGTTGAATTGGCACTGCTAAACATTAGGTTTCCTGACAATGAAGGGTTACAAGAAACACTAGCTCCAAATAGGGCATACGTCACCTTACCGCCAGAGTGTAGGAAAACCACCTCAGCCTTAAACTACTGTTAACCTACAGGCGTGCATTTGATCTTTGCGATCCAACTAGAACACAACGTGCAATAAGCATTTTTGATCGCTGGCTTGTCTAAATGCAGATAAAACGATAGCTGGAATTGACATCTCTACTTTAAGTGAAAGAGTCTTAGATTTCCAACTAATATCAGTAAGTTCAGCCGTAAAGCGTAAGTCTGTGTGACAAAGGAATCTCATTTCAGCAGCCTCTAATCTGTACCGATATCTATTCTGCTTTGGTTAAAAAGAAATCCAAATTGCAGTATGACTAAACCTGTGTCTGAAAAGGAAAGCTCAGAACAGAGTTGTATATATGTAGACCTGGGTGATGCTCCCCTTTCTACAATGTAAAGGCCTTACAAATTATTGTTAGATTGATGTAATTCACCTAAATTTTAGCTGCATCTACAAGCAGAGAGCTACCTAGCGATCAAAACTGTTTACTCGCTGAAAAGTCAGCATTTATGCATGAGAGGAACGTAACTATAGATGCTTAGACAACCTTTGACTTACAGCAAATCTATTTCCTTACTCGGTAAACAAATAGAATAAGTTGTGTAAAGTAAAGAGCAGAGTTACATGAGTAAAATTAGCAAATGCCAAAACAGTCGCATTTTACTTAATGTAACATCAAGTTCTCGAAAGACTTAAAGTATAGGCGCCCCCTTTTAACCCGTTAAAAGGTGCAGACACTTTTCAGGGACTGTTGAATTGTTCTGACATACTCTAGTTCCCATGACAACAACTTGTCACAGGAAGTGCTAACTTGTGACGTCACTTTGTAAACAAACCAGCCTAGGTGGCTAAGCTACCCTAACCTAGTATCCATCTACCTTAGGCTAAGCTAACTTAACCTAGCATCCTTCCAGCCTTAAGCTAAGTTAGCCTAACCTAGCATCCATCCAACTTAGGCTAAGCTAACCTAACATAGCATCCATCCAGCGTAGGCTAAGCTAAATAATAACTTCCACAGTTGGAATTTAGCATCATTTACTTGAACCCTTAATCACCGTTGTGTTTTCACAGTGCAAAGTATTCTAGAATACTTTACTTAACACCAGTTAGGATTTCTAATTCACTTTCCGTGTTTGCAACTCTTCTTAGCTAAAGTTCACCTTCACTAGTTTAGGCATAGTCCTTGCTAACCGTCGAAGGCTAACTTTGCAGATGCCCTGTTAATTAAACTTAAGTTTGACTACATGTAAACTGTGTAGCTAGAGAAGAATTCATATAGCAATAGGAATTTTCATCACTAATGCCACTGATTATTCTCGCCTTCAGATCATTCCCGTTGTTTTGATCATTTTATTCCCTTTTGCTTTTAATTTTAATTTGTTTTTGTTCTTTGTTAACTCTTTCATTTCTTTGACTTTGATAATAATAGCAGTCAGCTATTCCCTTGGCTATTCAGTCATCTATATGATTTAATTTCATTTCCTCTCTTTTTCAAATGTGGTTCCATTCCCCATAGGGCCCAGAAAGGAAACAGAGACACCCTTATTTGTTATTTTGGCGTAGTTTCAACCAGTGTACTCATTTTGTGACCCTGCAACACAAGTAATTTCAACAATTTACTAGGGCACAACTATGGTCCAGAGGATTGATAATAAGCACAATTCAAATAGGAAAGCTGTCCTTTTCCCCCTATCATTCACTTCGTCAAGCCGTAGTGAACCACTAGTTCAGTCCAGAGAAATAATTTAGTCATAAGAACCATCTTAAGTCATTTATTTAATCTTGGCTATGCCCCTTCCAGGAGATACTCTCGGAACCACATACATCTTAGCCTCCTAAGATCCACAGCTAAGATAAGATACAAGACACATTTCACTAGCTAGCTACACGTGAAACACCTAGCTTTATGCTACAGACCTAGCGAACCAGTTAAACCGTGGTTCTGAACTTTTAAGGTCATGCATGCGTCTCTCACCACAAGTATGACAAAATGTCACAGAGCCCCTGCTTCACCTGACCTTAACCTTCCAGCTAACCAAAGACTATGACAAAACAATGGACAATATGAGAAACCACCTCTCAGACCCCTCCAACCACCCAAGCACGCCGTCTGCAACCACCGATAACCGGTGCCCCAGACAACTGCAGCTCACCAAACACATGATGCGTGCACAGGACAACATTCTACGTTATGCACCTGATGCCATCACAGCGCCAAGGCTTGTGGTGCCACAATGCAGAAGGGGGGTCATGCCAATGTATGCCCATGACGCATCACGTGCTGCACACTGCAGCACCAGAACCACTTACAAGACACCGAAGCAAGTGACACACCGTTGTCCTTGAAGCGAAAAGACTGTCCTAGCCAAAGAAGGACGACCCTCGCTGAAATGTTTCCTACCTTTCTCTCTCTTCTTTTTGCCTTTACCAGGATGCTGCCGTGGTTTGCCATTCTGAGCCTTCAGCCAACCAGAGGGCATCCGCAAACGGACAGCATCTCACCGGGTCCGGCATCAGGCATCGTCCTAAAAGAACAAATGGGATTCCTGATAACCAACTGCCGCGCACACACACCCAGAAAGTGTATGTTCAAGTGGACCTCCGCAACGTGTACCGAAAACTCTACCCCAGCACAGTAGCCCAATTCAGCTGGGCCAGTGCCGGATGGACAGAGGACTCCCTCGCTCGCGCTGAGGCCAATGTTGAGCACATGCTCAACCAACTTGATAAAATGACTGTCACACAAGCGGACTTAAGTGGACACAACCGCCGTGCCAAACGGATCCTGGGAGCTTTGCTCAGAGCCGCCGCTGCTGTCGGAACTCTGTTTAACGTTGACATATCCAGTGTCAATGCAGGGAACCTAGCCACCGTGAGACGGCATGTGACTGAAATTCAAACTGAGATCCCACTGCTAAAAGAGCAACTTACGACACAGAGTGCCTCCCTGCAATCACCCACAAGACATTTAAGGGAACAGTGGTAATTCTCAATACTCACAGCGTTCTGCTGAACCAGACAGTGAACTCCATGAAACAGCTATTTACTGTCTCCCAGAATGACTTTGCTCAAACTCAGCTGGTCACAGCCCGGATGACAGACCTGCTGCGGGAGGTGAGCTCCTCCATTGACAGCCTAGCCATGGGTAGAATTCCACCGTACCTGATACCCTTAAGCCTGGTGCAAACCATGCTGGCTCCTGCCATCACCACGCCAACTGACCCTCTACAAGCACACCTTACCTACTCTCTGGGTAGCGCCATCCCACTCCGCGTCAACTCCGAGCAGAGGAAAGTGGGTTTTCTCCTGAACCTACCCATCATAGACTCAAGCCGACTCTACCAAGTAAAAGACATTGTCAAGGTCAGATTTTTGAAAAGTGAAACGCACATCAAGATTCGCACTCCAGACGTGGTGGCCTACCACGACAGCAAGACACAGCTGTACCTGGCCCCGAACCTGCACATGTGCACATTGACCAAAGACATTCACTATCTCTGCCTTAACAGACCCTTCCTTAGAGACAACACTGACGGAATCTGCAGGCTGCAGATCAGCGACACCCGCTGCCCTGCCGAAGCAAAGCCTCGCACTCAAGGCATCGAGACCCAAGCAGAGATTGTAGGTGACAGGTGGCTCGCTAACAGTCCTGTGCGCACAGCTGCATTCACTGCACCATCCTTCACCTGGACGACCTAGCCCTGTACCACCTTCCGAGTGAAGAATACCAATCCGAACTGGAAAAATGGATTGAGGAAGGGGGGGGTCACAGATCATAGACATTGCTGCCCTTGACACAGCCTTACAAGCATTGTCCAGATTGCCCACCCTGAACACTTCACCTGTTGTTCAAGCATGGTCCGCCGCTGACACGGCACTTTGCATTTCGACAATCATCAGCCACACCCTAACCCTGGGTTTGGCCTACGTCCTGTACCGGAGACTCAACGAGATGAGAGCCTCAACAGCCAGGCTCACCCAAGCCATGTCCGGAGGGTTCCGTAGGGGCCCTCGGAAAGAAGACTCCCCGCTAGAGAACGCGGAAAACCTCATAGAGCTGAGCCCTCAGCCCTAACCATCATCTGCAGCATCCAACCTCCATGATTTACCTGCCACCTGACCAATGCGGTCGTGATGGTTCAACGAGGCCCACCCACACGGGTCCTGCCGAACCATCAAGGGGGGACTGTAGCAATAATCAGATGATCAGCGCAATCATGTGGTTTTAATCAACTAAGTCTCCAATTAAGTAAACACTCCTGTTTCTTTCACAATCTGAAGAATGGAGATGTCATGAGACTTTTTAAGTTACTGATTCACACACAAGCAAATGGCGATGGGACTTAATTAAATGACCGATGCCAGAAGTGCCCCCGTGGCGTTTTTCGCTGATAAGTAATCACAGGGTCCTCTGTCTTACCACATGTGACCCAACAGGAGCGCCTCTCTGGCCGGAGATCCCGTGGTGTCCCCTATTCAGGACACCTCACAAACACAGACAAGCTTGTGTGATGAACCACACTGGTCATTGTAACCAGACTTAAAACTCATCAATTCAAAGAATACGCACACACATATCATTGCCCGGGAGGGGGGTGAGCAAAAGTTCACCACATCTTCACCAACGAATGACCCAGCCACGTTCACACACACACACACACACACACACACAAGGACTTTTTCTCTCTTTTTCTCTCAAGGAATTGAGAGACTTGTACTATGATATATTCGATATGTTTTTATGTTTGCCCATGTTCCACTGGGGTTAGATGTGATCGTATTATAATTCTAAATGAACAGAGGTGCTTTTAGATGCATTTTTAATGTAACTGTGTTTTCCTATAATGTTTGTATGTCGTTCTTCACACCTTTAGAATCCTCTTGATCTGACCAAACCATATATATATAGGTGCAAACCGTAAAATGTATGTTACTATATTTTATCATCTCTGGAGTAGAATTGAACGCATTTTTACATCATGGTCATGAAACATGCAAAGTCGATCTCGAGGGAACAAAGGAACACTTATCCGCACACTTTCCTCCCAGCTGATTGGTGCATTCACGCCAGAGGAGGCGTAAACAGAAGTGTCTTTAAAGAAGACCACCAAGCACCTTATCGTTAGTTTGGTTTTGTTTGGGGATCTTTGAGGAGTAGTGAGGAGTAAGGAGGGGGGAGAAAGAACTGCATCTTTGGGAGAACTCCCTTCTTCGAGGGAACTTTGACTTTTGACTGGACTCTTCCCTCTCCTTCGATCCGATGTAACCATCATACTCGTGATCCCCGCCCTGGGGGATCTTTCCTCTTCTTTTCTTTTGTTTAAGTTTGTTTTTCCTTTGTTCATTTCACCAGAAATGAACTTAGTCTGAATTATTTATTTGGTCATTTACGTCAAAGACCTTTAAGCCTTCTTTGAAACTGCGCGCTCCAGACCGCAGCAAACCACGTGACGCTCCAACGGAACACACAAAGACCAGCCGCTCACACACGCCGCAGGGCTCAGACACCTGAGAACTATATGCAAGTATATTTGAGTTACCAAGATTTTAGAGCATTAAGACTGTTTTTCCGTGTTGTCTCTTAAAGGTTTAAATGTCCAGGTGAATTTTGCCAAGCTGTGATCCTACGGATCTCTCTCTTCCCAACTCTCTCTCCCTCTCATTTTTATCTTTCTCTCTCATCCTATTTTAATTCGTGTTTGTAATGTTTTTCGTTTTGTTTGTTTCGGGTGTATATACATATATTCTGTGTGAATTGTAGTTCGATGTATTATTAGTCCAACTATTAAAACCATTATATTCTTGATTGCCTTCTGTCTAAAATGCTCATTTTACAGAGTCAATGAAATTTCGATCATAGCTACAAAGCTTTCATTATTGACTACGTTGCGTAGTCTAATTTTATAAACACAGGAAAATTAATGTTCACGGCCAGAAAATTGATATTTCTTGGAGTTTATAAGAAGGGATAACTTTGTTGAGAAGTTGATAAGTTAATCTTACGGCCGTTTGCTGGACAAACAGTTCAATAGCTAAATTAACTCCCTTAAAGGTTATCTCATATAATCGATCTGAAAATGGACCATTGACATATGAATGAGGAATTATAATTCGTTGTGATTGATCATTCGTGTGTACAATCAATCTATTTTCAACTTCGATAATTTAACTGTAATATCCAATATATTAATGATATTCATGATTAATTATTAAAATTCCCTATATATAATTTGAGCTAATTTAATGTAAAACTAAATGTTGTTACAGTGTATATCCCTGTGAGTATATAATCTGAAGACCTGTTCTGTTAGAATTGTGAGTTTGCTTCTGGTCAAGTCAGAGTCTTTGTTTGTCATCGTTTCTTAGTCTAGTTGTATTCTGCTCCAGCCCTGTTTTGCCCCCTCGTGGGTTTTTGTTTTCTGTTTGTGTCTGAATAAGCGTTTAGTGTCTGCGTTTGGGTTCGTTCCTCAACCTCATGACAGTATTTGGTGATGTAAACATTACTGAATATTAATTGTGAATTGTTTTGCGTTTACAGTTTGACCACACAAACATAAATGTGCACATAAATACTCCAAACTACAACTAAATGACAACAAAACTTAATGTGTACATTGTGAGTTCTGCACAAGAGGAATAAAAGAAAAAAAAAAGGAAACAAGATTCAAGTTAATGTTATCATTTTATGGGTAAAAACATTATCGCCTAGAGTTTTTGCTGCAAAATGATCTGAAAATCACCCTGCCTAATCATTCACATAAAACAATACATTGATTTAAATTTTGTAAAACACTTTTGTTTGGAAAGGCAATATGCGCAGAGGCGTGACTATTGCTGTGATTCACACCTGAGAAGACAATGGCCTGCATATTAATGAGCTTGCATATTAATGAGCCTTTCATTCAGGTGTGTCACAAGAAAGAATGTGAGGGAAAAATATATATATATATGTGTGTGTGTGTGTGTATATATATATATATATATATATATATATATATATATATAAAAATAAAAACCAAATATAAATGAAAGTCAAAAGCACATTTTTAGTACATAGTCATACCTGGAAACAAATCATGTTCAAATAGGCTATATGGACCATTCTACAGAATTGGTTATTTAGAGTTAGAAAGTTAGAGTTGGAAACATCTTGAATTTTTTTTTGTTGTCTTTTTCCACAATTTTTTTTATACATTTTATACAAGTGTTGGAATATATCCTCTCCCCAAATGTGTCACTAATAAAAAACAATAATAAATAATATAATGAGAACGCTTATATTGACCTATAACGATTGAACGATATTCGTTTCTCTAAATACTGGCTATGTGTAAACGTGGCCTAAATCGCAGGCTATCATTAGATAAAGCCCAGCCAAACTCAACATGACTTGTGTTAACGGTGTATTCCGTGGTGTTGTCTCCGGCGGGGCGTGTTGGGGGCGGGGCTTGGGTACACGATATAATCGGATATCGTGATATTTTTTAAGGCGATTATCAATAAATTATTGTTTAAATATCGTCCAGCCCTAGTGTTTATGTAATGTTGAAAATACCATACGACCATATGAGAAACCATTGGCGTCAACAACACGCGCTTGCACCCCCTGCTGGTGAGGAAGACTAACAGCAGATGGAGATTATGCTCGGTAATCTACTGCTTTTCCTGCAGTTCCTGGATGTCAATATTGAATTTACTGTCAAATTTGAACCACTGAATTTGTGGAAGCGAGTTTGTAAAGTGAAAGTAAATGGACAGAAAATTGCTTGTTGAAAATTATAGGTTGTATTTTTAAACAGTTTTAATATTTTGGAAGTGAAATATGAAAGGTGAATGTGGATAATTGAATTTTTAATAATGAAAATGTGCTTGAAATGTTTTGAATTGAAATATTCACAGCTTAAATATTCAACCATGTCGAATTTGAGCCAATACAAAAATGCAAGTATAATCCAAATATAAATGAAAGTCAAAAGCACATTTTTAGTACATAGTCATACCTGGAAACAAATCATGTTCAAATAGGCTATATGGACCATTCTACAGAATTGGTTATTTAGAGTTAGAAAGTTAGAGTTGGAAACATCTTGAATTTTTCCACACATTTTTTATACATTTTTAAATTTTCATACTGTATTTTCAGAAAGTGTTGGAATATATCCTCTCCCCAAATGTGTCACTAATAAAAAACAATAATAAATATTATAATGAGAACGCCTATATTGACCTATTAAGATTTTTTTACATCTACCTTGTAAATATATTTTTTGCTATTGTATTCAAATGTTTTTACATGTAAATCAACAACAATTACAATTTTAACATTATTTCAAGTGTAATCATTCTTTTTAAAGTATAGCCTACATTTTATCATACATATTTCAAAGTTAAGGATTCATTAGTTTGATATAGCCTACATTGGAACAAACACTATAATAACATCTTAGGTGACGAGTTTATTTTTGACAAAACATACTAACATTATATATTTAACATGAGCAGAAACTGGCTAACTAAAGCTTATTTGATGTCTATTTTACAGTAAAAACTTTATAATCTATCCAAAACTAGTCAACAAAATGTCTTTCATATTTCATTCATATTTCATATCTTGCCGCTTGTGTTCTCCCCGTTATGAGCAGAGGGTTAACATAACGTCTCTGTTTCCTCTATTAGGGAATGAGGGGTACATTAGTAACCAAGACTTTCTCTTGTGCTTTTGTCTCCAGCATCGGCCTGTCCGTCACCGCGCCTCACTCTCGTCATGTGACTCCTGTGGCTCAACTTACCTCAGTATCTTCAATTTACACTTCTTCAGTCCAGTGCAGAGCAGCTTCACTCCGGAATCCTGCAGATTATTATTGTTCATGTTCAGCTCTTTCAGATTGGTGTCTGATCCAAGAACTGCAGCCAGAGCTGAACAGATTTTGTGTGTTAAGTTACAATCATTTAACCTACAAGGGGAATAAATCACATCACAGAATTAGATAGAGGACATTCAATACATTTTTCAAAAAATAAATATTAAATTTATTTTCCATTAAAATGTTTTATATAAACACTTTTTAAATAAACTAAGCATTTAAAGTATAAAATTATTGGGAGATACAGTAACAACCGATAATATATATGTACTTTATTTAAGCAGCCTGTTTTATAAAAATCTCAATGTTTTACATTATAACCTTTCAGAATTTCAGCTTACTTTTGGCAATATAAATAACGTCTGTACCAAACTGCATTTTTTCCCCCAGTTTGGGTATATGAACAAAACATGTACTTTTTTCCCTTAAGTATGAGTATGAGCTAATATATGATTCTATTTAAGTCATAAAAGTCTGGTGTATCTCATGATAAACAAAACATGCAAACATTTTTACATGGTCTTTTATATTTTTTCTAAATGTTTGATAAACTGTCTCCACTATTATTTCATATGTCAGGCTTTTCATGGATAGGTTCATGTTCATGACGGGGAATCACTATAGAGTAATGTAGATAAAGACATTTTTCAGATGAGAGCTAAACATGACAAACTATATAAAAAGACTTACAGAGCTCTTCTGGAGGTTTTGATGACTGCCGATAATCTAATGAGACACTCGTCTGATTTCTTGAATTTCTGAAGCTCAAACTCCTCCAGCTCTTCCTCTGATGTCAACAACACAAAGGCTAAAGCAGACCACTGGGCAGGTGAAAGGTCACCAGATGAGAGACTTCCTTTGCTGAGGTGGGTCTGAATCTCGTTCACCAGAGTTTGGTCGTTCAGTTCATTCAGACAGTAGAACAGATTGATGGATCTCTCTGCAGGAAGATTATCTTCTAGTTTCTGCTTGATGTACTGAACTATCTTCTTGTTGCTCTGGTCATTGCCGTCTCGCTGTGTCAACAGACCTCGTAAGAGTCGTCGAACTATCTTCTTGTTGCTCTGGTCATTGCCGTCTCGCTGTGTCAATAGACCTCGTAAGAGTCGTCGATTGGACTGGAGTGACAGACCGAGGAGGAAGCGAAGGAAAAGGTCCAGGTGTCCATTGTTACTCTCGAGAGCCTTGTCCACTGCAGTCTTGAGAAAATCAGTCATGGTTTCATTTCTGTTTTCCTGTTCTGCAGACTCATGATCAAACACACTTGTCTTGTTGATGTCTAGAAACAGATGTGCATAAAGGGCTGCAATAAACTCTTGAATGCTCAAGTGAACAAAGCAGTACATGGTGCCAAGAACAATCCCTGTTTCCTCCTTAAAGATCTGGGTACACATGCCTGAGTACACTGATGCCTTATAGACGTCAATACCACAGGCTTCCAGGTCTGTGTCATAGAAGATCAGGTTGTTTCTTTGCAGCTGGTCAAATGCCAGTTTCCCCAGTGAAAGGATGGCGTCTTTATCCCAGGAAACATCTGGTGTGTATTCTCCATCATACTTCCGGCGGCTCTGCTGGATCTGAAAGCGGAGAAAGTGTGTGTACATTTGTGTCAGAGTCTTGGGAGTGTCTTCAGTGTTTGATTCCTGCAGTGCTTTAGAGATCTCATCAGCCTGATTGTTTTTCACATCATTATTTCTTTTCTCCTCCAGAATGTTCTGGAGAACAGTGGCTGAAATCCAGCAGAAGACTGGGATGTGGCACATGATAAAGAGACTCTTTGATCGTTTAACATGATCTATGATTGTGCTGGCCTGATTCTGGTCAGTGAATCTTTTTTTGAAGTACTCTTGCTTTTGTGCGTCGCTGAATCCTCGTATCTCTGTCAGCCGGTCGATGCATTCAGGAGGAATCTTACTGGCAGCTGCTGGTCTGGTGGTGATCCAGACGAGAGCAGAAGGAAGCAGATTTCCCTTCATGAGGTTCGTTAGGAGAACATCCAGAGAGGCTGGTGACGACACATCACGCCACGCCTCATTACAATCAAACTCCAGAGGAAGGCGGCATTCGTCCAGTCCATCCAGGATGAACAGCACTTTGAACTGATTCCTTCTTGTGAGGTCCAGTCCTTTTGTCTCTGGGAAAAATTGAGTTATAAGGTCCATCAAACTTAGTTTCTGTTTCTCCTTTAAGTTCATCTCTCTGAATGGAAGAGGAAATATGAAGCTGATATCTTGATTTTCTTTTCCTTCAGCCCAGTCCAGAACAAACTTTTGCACAGAGACTGATTTCCCGATGCCAGCGACTCCTTTTGTCAGTACAGTTCGGATCTCCTTGTTTTGTTCAGGCGCTTCAAACAAATGTGTGCATTCAACCTGTATCTCTTGTGCTCCATGACGCCTGGAAGCAACTTCAATCTGCCTCACCTCATGTTCAGTATTGACCTGTTCACTGCCACCCTGAGTGATGTAGAGATCTGTGTAGATGTTATTCAGGAGTGTGGAGTCACCTTGCTTCGCCATTCCTTCAAACACACATTGATACTTCTTCTTTAGGCCACATTTCAGCTGAGGAATGAGGAACAGCTCATCTAAACACAGGAACAGAAAATAGATAGTTTCAGTCTTAATCTTCTCTCCTACATTTCTAAGACACAATCAGACAGATGATCATGAGCCTCTTGCCTTCTAGAGCATCAGCAGCTCCATCTTGCTCCATCTCTCTCAGGTAATGTAGTGTGAGATCAAGAGCTGATTCTCTGATCCTGGATCTGTTCTCAATAAAGTCCTTCACAAAGTGTTGTGTGTTCTCTTTTTGTAATATTTTCTTTAACTTCTCCAGTTCATTCTTCAGAAATATGATTATTTTGCTCTCAAGATCCTACAAACAAAAGTAAGAAAAAAGACACAATTTAAACCAAATTGTACATATTTCTATTTATATATAATACAAATTATATATAAATAGATATACAGTATATACATGCAAATATTTCTTAAATATACATGCATGTGAGTGTATTTATATATACAAAATAATTATACATAGTACACACACATATTATATAAACACATCACGATTAATCGTTACACAGCCCTAAAAAAAATATGTGCCTAAAAGGAAAAATGAAAAAGTGATCTGGAGGAAGTAAATTAAATGTGTTTGTTTAATAACATATTTGTTTATTATAAATATTAAACATTTATGAAAATGTGTTTTCCTACCCGGAAGATCCCTAGAAGATTGTCTTTGAAATACATGTGAGTCTGAACGTCTGAGTCTAATGTGTCATAATGAAGCCTGTAATCAAATAAATCAAATAAAATAATGATTTTTCCAGGAAAAATATTACAGAAAGAGAAGCACTGATGAATAGTTGATCTACACACGTTTCATGATTGGTATTCATGGATACAACTTTTTAACAGTCAATGTGTGACAGAAAATTAGATACACACAAAATACCTTTTATCAGATGATGGTGTTTTCTCACTGAAGTTTGGTGGATCACCTTTAGACCGATCACTCTTCAGAGACACAGAGCTGGACACATGTGAGCCTGATCTTACACTGATGACACAAAGAACAGAGAGAGAGAGAAAACACTTTACTACAGGAGATACTACAGTCTCATTTGAAAAGGTTTAATGTTGCAAATAGTAATTAAAGGTAGTATAGCTGTGCATTTGTTCATTTATGACAATAGTTGAATGGATGGATATATATATAGGGCTTAAAACTAACTTTTTGCCACAGCTGCCAATGGCTGGTAACTTAAGGACATTTTACCAGCCAAAAATATTTGTTACCAGCCATGACACAAAAATATGCAGTTTTGACACCAAAATATGTGATACTTGTGAAAATTCACAATCCTTTATTCCAATTTCTATACAACAGCTAAAACTAGATTAACTAATATAAATGATACACACAAAATACCTTTTATCAGATGATGGTGTTTTCTCACTGAAGTCTGGTGGATCACCTTTAGACCAGTCACTCTTCAGAGACACAGAGCTGGACACATGTGAGCCTGATCTTACACTGATGACACAAAGAACAGAGAGAGAGAGAAAACACTTTACTACAGGAGGATCAACTGTGTCTGAAACACATCTGTGTCTTTATCTAATCCTCCACAGAAATACACACAATCACACGCAACACACACAATTTACAGTTTTATAGTTAATCATTTTATTCTACTGGCTCACATTAGTTTAACGATTTCTTTAATATACATAAGAGAAATGAAACATGTTCAAAATACTTAATACTTAGACTCTAATTTATCAGAACATTTCAAGTTTTTGTTTATTGACAGAAATAGAGAACAGAAATGTCTGTGTGACAGTTTTGTTAGAATACTTGAATTAAATTAAGTTTATAGTTGTTTACTAATGTTTGTCAATCATTTTATGATCTAAAAACTAAAGTGATTTATTTGGATTAATTCAGCATCTAGAAGGTTATTAACAAATTATTAACTGCTATTTTCTATAGAGCAAACAGGGCTTTATAGATAATGTCAGAGGTAATTTAAGAAGTTGAAAATGTAAGTTGTGCAAAGCATCTGCAAATATAGATCACTGCTTAAAGTTGTGTTATTGTGAGGGAAACAGAAAGTCCATTGGAGCTGAAGCTGATGGTGTGAAACAGACGCAGTCTTACCTGTGTTTCTCTGAGAGACTCATCTGAGAGAGAGAGTCCTTTCCTCTTTCCTCTGACATCCTGCAGCTAAACTGACACTGAAAACTGATCAGCACTGCTTTCTGAAAACACTCAATCCTTCAGCATCACCTGGAGATCACTACATCTACACACATGCACAACATCTTATTCCACACAAGAATGAAGAATAAACACTTATCAGCAACAACAAGGTCTCGAATAAAGCGAGTTACAAACAAACACATAGCCATGTAAAATAACCGAATGCTCTTGATCATTTCTGAGAGTTTAATGAGTTTAACTGACTCTAAATATGAAATCATTGGGGAACAGAAATATACACTGAGAAAACTGAACCCAATCTGTTATATTCTCTATTACAGTTTAATATCATTTTACAATCATATTTACAGTCTTTATTAATTGTTGAATCGTTTGTCATTTAATCATTACTTCAAGTTCACAATGATGGTTGATTTCATTACTTTCAAATGATCCTAAAATAACCGATTGAGTAAAAGTAACCTGAATTATAATAGACAATGCATAACTGCTAATCATAATTGCTCTATATGAACTGAAATATTTAATAATATCAGATTGTTGTAGATTGGCGTTAGGCTTCATCTGTCTGTCTACTGTAAATGTCGGCTTCAAAAATACTTTCGATTTCACGTCACAAAAACAACAGCCTAAAACGGAACAGGAAATGGAAGAAAACTTCCAGAAACATTTGTTTTCAATAAACCTTTCTCGATAAACTTCATGTTTTAAGCTCAAAAGATTGTAATTTCTGTCAGATTCTTCGTCTGTTCGGAGTAGCAGAAGAACAGCCTTCTGTAACTTCACATTTAAATCTCGCTTAATATACAAGTCCTAATAATGGTAGATGACTGTAATGGAGAATGTATAAACTTACTTGCAGTCGTGTCCACTAAGAAGAGAATTGATCAGTATTGTAAACTCAGTAACGCTTGTTGTCAGTCCGCGCGCGTCGTTCTCAGAATCTCTCGCTGGTCTCGATGGACTGTGGATTAAACACATAAATGGCCGCGAGTGTTATTAGATTTGGTAGGTATTGTGCTAAACTGACATCTGTAGAAAGGTTTTCTGGATCATAGATCAGATCATATCCAGTGAGCGACAGGTTTAGGTGTCAGAGGTTGGTATTTCTGTTGATGTCTGTGTGTGTTACTTTCGTTTTCCTCTTCTTCGTGTGTTTTACACTCGCTCCGGCCGCGCGCACTTCTGAAGATGACGCAGTTATTATATAATGGACCAGTAACAGCTAAAAACTCAAATTCTCACACTAAAGACAAGAAATGAGATGTTAGAATCATATAAGCATAAGATATAAACAAACACACTTACTTCTCTGGAACGCACACATAATAAAGGTTTTCTGCATCATAGATCAGATCATAATCCAGTGAGCGACAGGTTTCTGAACAGCAGTTGTTACTTTCGTTTTTGCTCTTCTTCGTGTGTTTTGCAGGAGGGTTTGGAACAGCTGAACCGTGTCACAGCGACACCTACTGCACTGGAGCGGGATATTATACCACATATATCTCCAAATCCTGTTTAAAACCTCTTAAATACACATTTCAACAGTGCATCTGCTATATTCCCTGTTTCTGGACTAGTATCTAAGATGCTAAATATTGTATACTTATACATTCAATCCTTTTGTTTTGTATTAGGACATACTATTAATACATGTTCTAGTTTCTGCACCCTGACACTCGTCACATAAACCTGCATTATGAAGAACCTTTTCCTGTTTTGTTTTTTTAAATGGAATTATAAATTGCATTGCCTATATGCCCTTGGCAGCCTGTCCTCTATCCATAACTTCTTGAACATATCCAGGATAATGTCTTTTCCTGTCCTAAGTCCACTAATACGCTTGTAAGTTTTTAATATAACAGCAGCATGTAAAGTTCCCAGTCCAGCTGGTTGTGGATCCTGCCATGGCTTTGCTCGGCTGATGGTCATAATAAACACACTTCACACGCCGTGATGAACTCTAGTACTGATCTTGAGAAACTACAGATATATTGTACATTCTATTAGACGCAACATTATATCCTAAATCAATAAAAGTAATTCTACGAGATTTGATTTCTTATGTGCTAATGTGTTGATGATTATTTCTGTGATGTTTCCCTCTCAGATTGTTCTCAAGGTCTTCAGTGTTGCACAAACACATGACATGGATCTGGTTTAGTGGAAACTTGTACTGAAGCTCATAAATCAATGAGCTGAGAACCAATTGTATCATGTCTCTGTTTACAGTAAAAAGTTTCTTTGCTCACATTTGAGTTCTAATCCCGTCCTTACTTTCCTGTCTGCACTCCTCTTTCTCATATACAAGTTATATAACAAATAATCTTTGTTCTCATTTTGGGCTCATATATTAAACAAAACCTTTCAAAATATTTTTATTTTTTAATAAAAACAAATCAGTTACACTTTATTTTACATTACGTGCCCTTGCGTGTACCCACCTAAGAAAGGGTCTTCCTTCGGCTCCAAAGGTCCTCTCTACTTACCGCTTTCGCCCGAGTTTTAACACGCAGTGCTGTCCTGTGTTGTTTAAAGAGATCGGAGTTTAAAAAAACAAGTGACATTCAACTGTCATTTTATCGCTTTCCCTGTGATGAGAAAGATAAGAGAAAATGGCTGCAGTTGATAAGGTAAGTTACAAATCTTAAACAAATGAAGAAACTTTGGTGCCAGTGGGTGCTATCCCTTAATCCCACTGGCGCTGAAGAAAAGTCAATGGGTTTTATATGTTGTTTGTTGCTATAAACCCAAATCTTGCATCATGTTTTGGTTGTCAGGCCTTGTTCTGTGCAGCCTAGTTAAGATGAAACTAAGTTAGCAAGCTAAGGCTAACTAGCTAACGTTAGCTTTGGCAACAGTCTATAGACAAGCCGAAGCATGAAGATGTGTGTTCATCCCAAGAAAAAACATTAGACCAGTTTTAGTATGATAATCTGTTAACGTTTCTCATTTGTCTGAGATATAAGATCAGACTCATGTCTTTTAATGTACTACAACCTGAAACAAACAAAACCCCTTTTAGTGAATTACAGTATTATATTATGTCATACAGTATTATTAGGTATTATCAAAATGTCACCTGTAGTAAGTCAGTCAGGTCACTAGGAATTTACTACAACTTTTGGAACATGAAAAAGTACTTTAGGTAAATTACAGTAATTGTTTCATAAACATATTTGATTGTTGTACATACAGTAAGTGAGGTAGTGTCAGAATTTCACCTGAAATAAGTCCGTCTGGTCAATAGGAACATGCTACAACCTTTGAATAATAAATAATCCCTTTGGTGAAAGAATGTAATTTGATTCTAAAAATAATAAAAAGTCATATTAAAAATAATAATTGTACAGACATGAAAACTTCACCCCAAACTACAACTCTAGGGTGTGCAGTTGGCATTTCCCTAATGGAAAAGCTGCTGGGCCATCACGATTTGCTTGGAATAAGGGGAAGACATTCCAGTTCCCCGAGCACCTCAGCCATCTCCCTAAACGAAAGAAACAAATGGTCCGTAGCAGTTGCTCGCTGCCTGCTGTGAGTTTGTTTGCTTCGAGGCTGTAAGCTCCGTCTAAGCCTCATATTAGCTTCGTATATTAGCCTCATATTTCTTTCTGTTTTGAACCATCATATACTATCATTTCTAGTTGTCTATACTACTAAATACAGTTTACCCAACATCTCAGATTAACCTGACATCGCTAGCTTCCGTTAGTGTTAGCACAACACGCTAGTAACTCGCTAGCCTGTTAACGTCATAGGTTAACGAGCCCCCCATGCACTCAGTTATTTATTTATTTATTTTTCTCTCGCTCGCCCACGCCTTTGAGTTCATAAAAAGCCCAGGTGAGTTAGAATCAGTTAACAAACACGGTGAGTGATGTCTTGTCCTGTCATTGTCACCTGCACTTCATGTCACATGTTTAGCATAGCCTTCTCCGTTGGCACTATAGGATTTATATGTGATAAATGCAAGGAGACAGTCAGGCTGACAGAGAAGATTTCAGAACTAGAGACACGCATCCAAACTCTAATTGAGGATAGAAAGAGTACTAGAGCTTTAGATACTATTTTGGGTGCGCCTAGCATAGTGAACTCTGTACATGATTCGGTTCCGGCGGAAGTAGAGCCCACGCAGCAGGGCAGATGGGTGACCGTGAGAGATCGCTCTAGTCGCGGATCAAAAAACCACTCTTCCGTTCTGATTACCATAACAAATCGATTTGCCCCACTCAGTGAAACACCCACTGAGAATTTTGTTGATTGTGCCCTGGTAATTGGTGATTCGATCACACGGAACGTGAAAATAGAGACACCAGCCATCATAGTCACATGTTTGCCGGGAGCCAGAGCGCCTGACATCAAAGCAAATTTAAAAATGCTGGCTAATGCTAATCGTAAATTCTCTAAGATCATTATTCATGTCGGCACTAATGCTGTTCGATTCCGCCAGTCGGAGATCACCAAAATTAATGTGTAAATTAATGTTAAAAAGAGGTGTGTAAACTCGCAAGTACGATGTCAGGCACTGTAATTTGCTCTGGCCCCCTTCCTGTTCGCAGGAGTGATGAGATAGTTAGCAGATTATGTTCACTCAATCGCTGGTTGTCTGAGTGGTGTCCGCATAATAATGTAGAATTCATAGACAATTGGAAAAGTTTTTGGGACAAACCTGACGTGTTGAAAAGAGATGGTATTCATCCCTCCTGGGATGGTGCTGGTCTTCTCTCTAGTAATTTGGCTCATAGTCTTAGAGCTGAAACATGACAATCTGGGGCTCAGGTCAGGAAGCAGACAGACTGGCTAAACCGACCGTCTGCTAGCGGCTTCGCGTCACCAAGGTCAGATAAATCCCATCACATAGAGCCTCTTTCACCTAGATATCATCATATAGACCCTCTTTCACCTAGATATCATCACATAGAGACTGTGTCTGTTCCCCGAATTTGGAAATCCAAAAAACGTCCAAACCCATCTAAGGTTAAAAATGTAATTGATGTTCAACAAATAAAAAACAGATATAATACAGATGAGCAAATGATAAAGCTTGGGTTGCTGAATATTCGATCCCTTATTTCAAAAGCACTTATTGTTAATGATATGATTTCAGATTATAACCTAGATGTGCTGTGTTTGACAGAAACCTGGCTAAAACCAAACGATTATATAACTTTAAATGAGTCAACCCCACAAGATTACTGTTATAAACATGAACCTCGTCTGAAAGGCAAAGGGGGAGGAGTTGCTGTAATGTATAGTAATATTTTCAAAACCACTAAGAAATCTAGTTTTAAATATACTTCTTTTGAAGTATTGGTGCTTAATGTAAAAATATGTAATGTAAACGATAAATCACGTTTGAGAATTCTGCTGGCTACTGTATACAGGCCACCAGGGCACCATAAAGACTTTATCAAAGAATTTGCGGACTTTCTATCAGAGTTAGTACTGGCTGTGGATAAAGTACTAATTGTTGGTGATTTTAATATTCACATAGATAATGAAAAAGATGCATTGGGATTGGCACTTAAAGACATTGTAAACTCAATTGGAGTTAGACAGCACGTGTCAGGACCGACTCATTGTCGTAATCATACTCTAGATCTAATACTATCACATGGAATAAATGTTGATGCCGTTGAAATTCTGCAGCAGAGCGATGACATCTCAGACCATTATCTAGTCTCATGTAAATTACATTTAGCCAAGGCTGCAAAGCCGACTCTGTGTTATAAATATGTTCGACCTATAACTTCTGCCACTAAAGATTGCTTTATCAATAATCTTCCTAATCAGTTTCATCATCTCAGCATCCCGGATAGCTTAGAAGAACCTGATATTGCAACAGAAACTTTTAACTCTCTCTTTTCTAGCACTTTAGACACAGTTGCTCATTGCGCTTAAAGAAGATTAAAGAAAATAGTCCAACGCCGTGGTACAATGAGCACACACACACACACACACACACACACACACACACACACACACACACACACACACACACACACACACACACACACACACACACACACACACACAAAGAGCGCAATGGAGCGCAACTGGAAGAAAACTAAACTAGAGGTATTTCGGATTTCATGGAAGGAGAGCTCGATTGCTTACAGAGAGGCTTTAAAAGCTGCTAGATCTGCTTTTTTCAACCCTATTAGAAGAAAATAAACATAATCCTAGGTATTTATTTGAAACAGTGGCTAAACTAACGAAAAAGAAAGTTTCAAGCCCACAAGTTTCCAAGCAACACAGCAGTAATGACTTTATGAACTTCTTCAGTTATAAGATCGATAATATCAGGGAGAAAATTATAACTATGCAACCGTCTACTACATTATCGCATCAGGGAGTGCATTGTATTCTCCCTGAGGAAAATTTTGATTAATTTGTTGCTATAGGAGAGGAAGAATTTAGCAAATTCGTTAATTCATCTAAATCGACAACTTGTATGTTAGACCCTATACTGACAAAGCTACTGAAAGAGATGCTTCCAGAGATCATAGATCCTCTTCTTAATATCATTAATTCATCTTTGTCTCTAGGATACGTACCAAAAACCTTTAAGCTGGCTATAATTAAACCGCTTGTTAAAAAAAACGCAACTTGATCCTACAGAATTAGTAAATTACAGGCCGATCTCAAATCTGCCTTTTCTGTCAAAGATGCTAGAAAAAGCAGTATCCTCACAACTGGGTTCCTTTCTTGAAAGAAATGATATCTATGAGGATTTTCAGTCAGGATTTAGACCGTACAATAGTACTGAGACAGCTCTCATTAGAGTTACAAATGATTTCTTCTTATCATCCGATCGTGGTTGTATCTCTCTATTAGTGTTACTTGATCTTAGAGCTGCATTTGACACCATTTACTACAACATTCTTTTAAATAGATTAGAAAACTATGTTGGCATTAGTGGAATTGCACTAGCATGGTTTAAATCATACTTATCTGACCGTTATCAGTTTGTAGCAGTAAATGAAGAGATGTCTTATCGATCACAAGTTCAGTATGGCGTACTACAAGGCTCAGTACTGGGACCGCTGCTGTTCACTCTGTACATGCAACCCTTAGGAGATATCATTAGGAAACATGGAATTAGTTTTCACTGTTATGACGATGAAACTCAGCTCTATATTTCTTCACGTCCTGATGAAATTTACCAATTCACAAAATTAACGGAATGCATAGCTCATATAAAAGATTGGATGACTAGTAATTTCCTAATACTAAATTCTGAAAAAACAGAGATTCTAATTATTGGACAAAAAACTTCCACACGTAATAACCTAGAATACTGTCTAACACTTGATGGCTGCTCTGTTAAGTCTTCGTCGTTGGTTAGGAACCTGGGTGTTCTCTTCGATAGCAATCTTTCATTTGAAAGTCACGTGTCTAGTATCTGTAAAACTGCATTTTTCCATCTTAAAAATTTATCTAAATTACGCCATATGCTCTCATTGACAAATGCGGAACAATTAGTTTATGCTTTCATGACATCAAGGCTAGATTATTGTACTGATCTACTGGGTGGTTGCCCTGCACGCTTAATAAACAATTTACAGCTGGTCAAAACGCACCAGCTTGAGTTCTTACCAGAACCAGGAAGTATGACCATATTAGCCCGGTTCTGTCAACACTGCATTGGCTGCCTATTAAACATCGTATACATTTTAAAATATTGTTGATTACTTACAAAGCACTAAATGGTTTAGCTCCGCAGTACTTGAGCGAGCTCTTAACGCATTATAGTCCTTCACGTCTATTGCGATCTCAAAATTCCAGCCAGTTAATAATACCTAGAATATCAAAATCGACTGCTGGCGGTAGATCCTTTTCCTATTTAGCACCAAAACTTTGGAACAATCTTCCTACCATTGTCCGGGAAGCAGACACACTCTGTCAGTTCAAAGCTAAACTAAAGACACATCTCTTTGACCTAGCATTCACATAATACATTATCGACTTCTATAATTCAATGTTAGGCTGCATAGATTAGGTCAGCCGGAACTGGGAACACTTCCCTTAAATCCTGATGTACTCGTTACATCATAAGAAGGCTATCATCTATGCTAATTTTAGTTTCTTTGTTTATTCCGAGGTTTTCCCATAGCCTGCCGGATCCAGGCCGTATCCAGATCTGACTAGGACCTTCGCCTGGACCCGATGACAATGCAGTGCTGAAGTGCCAACTAGCCTCTACCTATGGAGGATCCCTTTACCACTCCACAGATAAAGCGTTGTGGGGAATTCGGTTCGCGTACTTACACCAAAATGATAAAATTAAATACAATTCTGCATAAAATTTATAGGCAAGACATGTAGTTTGTTTAGGTATGGTTTGTAGGGAATTACAAACCTGCGCACATATATTCAAACGCACATGACTATAGAATCAATTCTTAATGCGGATGTGAATGCGCGGCGTCGTCTTAGCGGCCCCTAATTTAATAACAAATTATAATTTCAACGTAAGTGTCATGATTCTGCCATCAGGTCTGTGAGTTCTAGTATTTTGGGAGGATCATGACAGACCCATGTTCTGTGTGCAAGCACATGGCCTTGTGTTTTGGTCATGTGCTTGTGTTGTCTCGTCTCGTTACCCCGCCCCCTTGTTATCCTGATTCTGTCATTAGTGTTTCACCCGTGTCACCTGTTATGTTTGATTAGTCTTCCTATTTAATCCCCTTGTGTTTGCTGTCTTGCGTCGGTTCATTGTTATACGTTGATCGTGAGTACCCTCTGTACATCTAGTCATTGTTAGCATCTCTTAAAGTCTTGTTTCTTTTCTTGTTCATTTGTTTCCCAGTTTAGTTTAGTCTAGTCAGTCAGGTATTCTGTGTTCCATCTGTTTTGCCCTCTCATGGGTTTTGTTTTTGTCATTAAACCGTGTCTTATTGTATACTGTCTGCGTTTGGGTTCATCTCCGTGTCTTACCGTGACAGTAAGTGAATCAATCAAAACTAACTTTAGCTGGAAAATAACATTATTCAAGAACCGCTATAAAGCCAAAACTGTCATGATACACACAAGGGAAATGTAAGATCCAATTGCAGTATTTTATTAGGGTAATCCGTACTCACGAAACCAGTCCAGGCAAGGGTCAAACTCCAATTAGTCAATCCAAACACAAGAACAAAAACAAGAAAAAAAAAAATATATATATATATATACACACACACACACAGATACTAACAAGGTGATGGGAAACAGTTGTGTGCAATGATCAATGAGTGACAGAAAAGGATGATGGGAATTGTAGTTATGAGTGAACGACACCGTGGTGGAAGAGGACCTCTCGTGGTTACCAGGGAAACACAAACCAGACAATGTGACAAAAACAATCTCTGTTACCTTAAATAATGTTTATCTCTGTAAAGCTGCTTTGAAACAATCTACATTGTTAAAAGCGCTATATAAATGCTGACGTGAATGATGACGAAAGATGACGTGAGGATGAGGGAACGGATGCTGACATGGTAACTGCAAAGACCCCATGTACTTCAAAAAATCTTGTGTCACTTGAGGTGGAGAATGAGATGCTGAGGGAAAAGAATGAAAATTTGAAAAAACAATTGGAGAAACAGAAGCAGAGTTCAATATTTTACTGGATTGCCTGATGCTGCCTCTGTCCTGTTTTTGGAAGCGCTTCTTTCTAAATTCTAGCTATAATATCATTCTGATTGGACTCTCCAAATGATGCCCCTAGTTGATCAATTGCTCCAGACCTTAATGAAGCTTAGAATAAATTAAGGCCACGTATATCTTGTAACAAGCTTTAATTGTAGCACAGCCACAGTAACCAACATCTTCACCACCATCATTAGTTGTCATGTCTGCCGGAAGGACTACAGGAAACAATAGCGAGTTACTCTTTTATTGAGTATTGGTCACACAGTACAGCCGATGGAATAGGACGCAGGGACTCAGATGGTCAGAACCCGTGATGAGGTGCAGTGAAGAGGTGACGACGAACAGATGACCCAAAACCACACGACAACGGGGAAGACGAAGACGGCGACGAGGAACAGGAACACCAGGCGGGAACAGGATACAGGAACACCAACACCGAGGACATCGAGACAACGATCTGACAATGATGAGGAAACAGCGGTAAGTGTATATAGAGCAGTGGATTGATTACAGCTGGTGATGAGATGGTGATCAGCTGGAGCAGATCAGAAATGCCAATCATTCACGCCCACGCGCACGTGCATTCGTACAACAACATAAACACGAGACTAGAAGAGACCAGGGAATACATCTACCGTGACAGTACCCCTCCCTCTAAGAATGCCTCCTGGCATTCCGAGACCCCCTTACCTGCCGATTGTAATCATCGATAAGGGAGTGATCCAGGATGTCTCTAGCAGGTACCCAACTTCTCTCCTCCGGACCGTAACCTTCCCAGTCCACCAAGTACTGAAATCCGCGTCCCCTCCGCCTAGAGTCCAGAATACGATTAACCGAATATGTGGTCTCCCCATCTACGAGTCGCGGTGGAGGAGGAACCGGGACAGACGGATTAATGTGTGAATGAAACACGGGCTTAATCTTAGATACATGAAACACGGAGTGAACCCTCCTGTACGCAGGAGGTAACTTGAGGCGGACTGCCACCGGACTAAGGATTTTAGTGACAGAAAACGGGCCAATGAATTTAGGTGCAAGCTTATTGGACATGGTGCGGAGAGGAATATTCTTAGTTACTTGAAGGCACCGGCAGTGGCTGAAGTAACCCGTCTGGAGGTCGATTGGAAGTTTTACCAGTGCCACAAACCGAGCAAGCCAAAACAAAATTGTGAATGTCTCGAGCCATAAGTGGCAACCAGAATCGTTGCTTAACTAAAAATCTAGTCCGATTAACTCCTGGATGGCAAGCCACGTTGGAACTATGGCCCCACTGAATGACGTCGGACCGTAATCCCTCCGGCACAAACAATCGATTCGGTGGGCAAGTGGGCGGAGGCGTTACCCCTTCTAGGGCCTTAACGACCCTCAATTCGACCTCCCATGTGAGTGTTGAAACAAATAGAGTCTCGGGTAAAATACACTCTGGAGTAGACGGGCGCTCGGAAAAATCAAATATACGAGATAAAGCGTCGGGCTTGATGTTCTTAGATCCCGGACGATAAGATAAGGAAAAATCAAAACGACCGAAAAACAGGGCCCACCGAGCCTGCCTGGAGTTCAATCTTTTGGCAGTCCTAATATATTCGAGATTCTTATGATCGGTCCAGACAATAAAAGGTAACCCCGACCCTTCTAACCAGTTGCCCCATTCCTCCAACGCTAGCTTAACTGCCAACAACTCTCTGTTACCAATGTCGTAATTGCGTTCTGTGGGAGATAGCCGATGAGAAATAAACGCGCAAGGATGCATCTTGTCGTCTGCCGGAGAGCGTTGGGACAACAATGCACCTACTCCCACCTCTGACGTGTCGACCTCCACCATGAACTGGCGTGAAGGATCAGGGGCGACCAGGATTGGGGCTGAAACAAAGCGGCCTTTCAGTTTGGCAAACACGGCTTCGGCCGTGTCTGACCACCTGAACGTCGTTCTGGGGGAGGTCAAGGCAGTCAGAGGTGCGACTAGTTGGCTGAAGTTGCGAATAAAACGCCGGTAGAAGTTGGCGAACCCCAGAAACCTCTGCAGGGTCTTGCGGGAATCTGGACTTGGCCACTCCACCACAGCCTTAATCTTCTCAGGATCCATTCGCACTCCTTCAGACGACACACTGTAACCTAAGAAAGGAACAGATTGTGCATGAAAATCGCATTTCTCCGCCTTGACAAAAAGCCCATTCTCTAGCAACCTCTGAAGCACTCGTCGGACGTGTTGCACATGTTCCTGGAGAGAAGAAGAAAAAATCAATATGTCATCCAGGTAGACATATATGAACTGATCGATCATATCTCGCAACACGTCATTGACCAGTGCCTGGAAAACTGCTGGGGAGTTGGACAGTCCGAATGGCATTACCAAATATTCAAAGTGCCCCCTGGGGGTATTAAAAGCAGTTTTCCACTCATCCCCCTCCCTAATGCGGACCAAATGATAAGCATTACGCAAATCCAGTTTTGTGAAGATGGACGCTCAGTGCAATCTCTCGAAAGCAGAAGACATCAACGGCAAAGGATACGTATTCTTTACCGCGATGTTGTTCAACCCTCGGTTATCAATGCAAGGCCGCAGGGAACCGTCCTTCTTCCCCACAAAAAAGAACCCCGCCCCCGCTGGAGAAGAGGAAGGGCGAATGAACTTGATTGCTAGAGAATCAGAAATGTATTTCTCCATAGCCTCCCTCTCTGGAATAGAGAGTGAATATAACTTGCCTTTAGGCGGAGACTTACCTGGCAGTAAATCTATAGCACAGTCGTAGGGACGATGCGGAGGTAGAGAAGCAGCACGAGACTTACTGAACACCTCCTTCAGATCCAGGTACTCCGCGGGCCCGTTAGACAGATCCCCTGCTTCCTCCTGAAACACAGAAACAGGCACAGACGAACAAGCAGACACGAGACAAGACTTATGACATTCCTTGCTCCACTCCAGCACGGATCTGTGATGCCAGTCCACTCGAGGGTTGTGTTGAATAAGCCAAGGGTGACCAAGGACGACGGGTGCCAGTGGTGAGTCCAGAGTATAAAATGAAATTGTCTCGGAATGGTTGCCAGAAGTGATGAGAGTGATGTCTTCAGTGGAAAGGGAAATGGTGGGTAACTCTTGTCCATTGAGTGCGTGAACTGCGATTCTGTGAGTGAGTGGTTTGCAAGGAATCTGAAATCTTTGAGCAAAACTGAAGTCCATAAAATTACCTTCCGCCCCAGAATCCAGTAGTGCATGACAATCGTGCTGGTGGGCTGACCATCTTAATCTTACCGGAAGAAGAGTGGAGGTAGATGTCACAGCTGATGAGGTCTTCCTGACGGAGATCCCACCCGATAGTAGCCTCAAGTTTACTACCGGGCTGGGCCTTTTACTGGGCAGCTGTAGGCAAAATGTCCCGATCCTCCACAATAAAGACAAAGGCCCTGGGACCTCCGTCTCTCCCTCTCCTCCCGGGAAAGCAGAGCTCGACCCACCTGCATGGGCTCGGGATCGTAGCTGGGGCTGACCACGTGCCTGCCACTGGACCGATGACCGTCGATTCCTCCGAAGGTACGGGTGGACTGAGTTCGGCGTTCGACCCTAGACAAACGCGCGTCCACCCGCAGAGCCAAGTCAATCAAACCGTTCAAGGTGGTGGGTAGGTCCAGGGCATAGATCTCCTTCTGGACGTGGTCAGCCAGCCCATGCAGGAACATGTCCCACTGCGCCTCCTCGTTCCATCCGCACTCCGCCGCCAAGGTCCTGAACTCAATGGAAAAATCTGACACAGATCTTCCCTCCTGACGTAGCTCTGCCAGCGTTCTGTTCGCCTCACGACCCGTCACAGCACGGTCAAATACCTTCCTCATCTAGGCGAGGGTCTGGAACGAGGCGCAGCATGGGTTTTGATTCTCCCACACCGCCGTCCCCCAAAGCGCCGCTCTCCCAGTCAGCAGGGTCAATGTGAAGGCTACCTTGGCTTCCTCAGTGTTGAAAGTGCGAGGCTGCAGAGCAAAGTGCATTGAGCAACGGGTGATGAACGCTCTGTAGTGGGAGGGATCTCCCCCATAAGCCTCCGGTACTGGTAGGCGTGGTTCTGGCTGGGAAGCGTTGTCTGGTGGTGTGGGGGGAACGACCGGTGTGGGCGGCGCAGCGGGAGCACACAAGCGTTGGATCTGTTGAGTGAGCTCGGACACCTGCGTCACTAAGGCTTGTACTGCGCGACCCGTGTCACCAATCTCTCTCTCCTGCGCGTCCATGCGTCGAATGCTGTGGTGAATAAATTCCTCCAGCGACGACTGGGGAACACTCGCTGCTTCCATTTGTTGGTCAGATCGTTCTGTCATGTCTGCCGGAAGGACTACAGGAAACAACAGCGAGTTACTCTTTTATTGAGTATTGGTCACACAGTACAGCCGATGGAATAGGACGCAGGGACTCAGATGGTCAGAACCCGTGATGAGGTGCAGTGAAGAGGTGATGACGAACAGATGACCCAAAACCACACGACAACGGGGAAGACGACGACGACGAGGAACAGGAACACCAGGCGGGAACAGGATACAGGAGCACAAACACCGAGGACATCGAGACAACGATCTGACAATGATGAGGAAACAGCGGTAAGTGTATATAGAGCAGTGGATTGATTACAGCTGGTGATGAGATGGTGATCAGCTGGAGCGGATCAGAAATGCCAATCATTCATGCCCACGCGCACATGCATTCGTACAACAACATAAACACGAGACTAGAAGAGACCAGCGGATACATTTACCGTGACATTAGTGCCCTGTATGACGTTTTGTATGTCGGTTTGCTTGAAAACAACATCCCCTCCACTGCCAAGAATCAAACATTGCAGCCAGACTGCTTCCAGCCCTTCCCTAACTGTCGGATCATGCTCGACTGCACAGAGGTTGCCATCTCTAACACAGAGAGGCTTGATGCAGTGTCATTTTTACAGCCAGTACAAAGGACGAACCACACTTAAGGCTTTAATCGGTGTTGCGCCTAATGGAGTTATTACCTTTGCCAGTGACCTATACGGTGGGAGTGCCTCAGACAAGGCAATAACAGCTGACTGTGGACTTCTCCAACATTTACATCCTGGCGATATGGTTATGGCAGACAAGGGCTTCACAATTCGGGACATTGTGCCAGAAGGAGTTTCCCTGAACATCCCGTCTTTCCTCGTCAATGGACAGTTTACGCAGGAGGAAGTGAACAATAACAGATTCATTTCAAAAGCTAGGATACATGTGGAGCGTTCAATTCAGCAACTGAAATTGTTTCACATTTTGGACCACATTTAGTTCACACAAAATATAAAGACGATACTTGAAGTGTATGTGTGTCTTACAAATTTACAAACACCCATTCTCTGTGAAATTGGATGAGTTAACTGTATTGTATATACATGAGTTTCTGGGTGTAATTCATGTCTGTATATAAATAACTGTATTTATAGTTTTATTTGGTTACACTTTATTTTAAGGTGTCAATGTTACAGTGTATTTATATATCTAAGTACTGAGTTATATTAATTAACTACATGTACTTACTATAGGGTTAGGGTAAAATTAGGATTTGGTTGAGGGTTAGTTGCATGTAATTATGCATAATTTACTGTTATTACTATGGTAAGTACATGCAACATATGTAATAAACACTGTAAAATAAAGTGTTACCTTTATAATTTCTGTGTGTGTAGCATGAAGGGCCTAAAAACTATAATAATAAATATGTAATATTTGTGATATTATATAGATGTGATATAATAATAAATAATAAATATGTATAATAAATAAATTACCTGGCTTGTGTGAAATGTAATTTATTTTCAAGTTTTACAGTACTTACAACTGTGAGAGAATGTATGGTAGGAAACAATCTTTATAAAATATTTCCAGATTGTCAATGTTCACAGCCCATGTAGGGTCTTTGAGCACTGGGAGAAGGACAAGGTCAAGAGGAGTCCACACCAGCAGGTGACAGCTATTAGCTCTGGTCAGCTGCAGGTTTCCCTGGATCTGATGCCGGTAGTTGTTGAGTTTGTTTTAGCGTCAGGGAACCAACCACTTCATCGAACTCCTTGAAAAGTCCCTACTCTCCGCTGCCTGCAGGATAGTCTTGGTTCTGGCTGACCACGGACACTTGACTTCAATCACGCAGTTTCCAAACACCGCCCCATCCGGAGATCCACCAAGCAGGCCGCTATAAGACAGGAACAGTCCCCTCTCTTGTATAACAACACCAGTGCGCTCAGTGTATTCCTGCTTTGCCCTTGGCTAATGCAGGATTCCCCAATCACATGCCTTGGCGAGAGGGAACAAATACCACTTAGTCTTAATAAGTGTATTCTTAGACACAGATGCCTTCATTTTAAATATTCACTTATCAACTACAACTTACTTTAGATCCTTCTTTGAGGTTGTACTGGCCAAGCAGGGTTTTGAATAAGGAAGGCGGGTAAGACTTCCGCTTGACTCAGCTTGTGCCCTAGCAGCATTTAACCACGGATCCGCTCTTTTGATCCAGAGCCACCTCGATGCCTTCTCTGCAGCCTCTGTGGTATTGCTAATAGCCCTTCTCCTTCTCTCACCTGTGATGCCGAGTGCATTGTAGGCCCCGTAGAGGGACTTCGCTGCAAAGCCTCTGCACCCCACCTCCACAGGTAAGCACCTTGCCTTCCAGCCTTGGTTGTGACAGTCGCTGATGAGGCCATCATATTTCTCCCACTTCCTCTCAAAGGCTTCCTCCATTCGGTCTTCCCATGGCACGGTGAGCTCCAACATGACCAGGTTCTTTGTTGCCTCTGATATCACGACAATGTCAGGTCTCAGGGTGGTCTCGACGACATGCTGGGGGAATTTAAGTTGTTTGCCCAAGTCCACTTTCAGTTGCCAATCCTGTGCCGTGTTCAGAAGCCCTGCTGTTGTCCTGAAAGATTTTCCTGGCTTCTCTCCGGCCCTGATGAAGCTGATGGTTTGTTTGCAGGGCTTTGACCTTCGGCAGCTGCTGATAGTAACCTGGATGCTCTCTGCAATTGTTTTGAGCACCTGGCCATGCCACCAGTGATATCGGCCTTCCCCCAGAGCTCTTGGGCAGCAGCTCATGATGTGCTTAAGGGTTCCCTTTCTCTGGCACAGGGCACATCCTGGTGTATGTGAAGGTATGAGTGATACAATCAGGCTGATTGAAATACCATCTATACATAACATTTTATGCTGATGAGATCAGAAAATCTTTACAAACAGTCAGGGTTCCCAGTGGGATATTCCTGACTGTCCTGATCTCTCAAGTAAATTCATCAGATTACTGAGACTATCACCTTTTGTCTTTAAATGGTTCTTGGAGCTCCTGTCTCAGCAAGAGAGTCCTGCCCGTCCTTTTCGTTTGAATAGTTATGCTGATTGGATTAGGATTGGTAGTCTAGGGCAGGTTCCTAAACCTGTATACCTCATTTAAATGCTTTGTTTAGATTGTCTCCACCTCTATGTAACTCCTCTCCCTTTAAAGGTATAAACTACAGTCTGTATTTTGCCTTAGTTAGACTTGGATGAAATACACTACAGCGATGCAACCGTGACTTCTGAATAAAGAATCCTGTTGAAAGATATCCCAACGTCTCCTGGTCAGCACTTCTGACTTTTCTACACTTTAGAAGAAAAAAGTTCACAACACTTCCTCAATCTGCTGCTTCTCCTGATCATTGACAGCAAGCATTGACAGCACATATAGAGCCTTGTCCTCAGCTTGGACAAAACCTGGGCTGGTCACCATCAAACATCTTGATTGGGAGAGTCTAGATTTAAAGATAGGCAAAAGTTGTGAAGTCAGTGAGGTGTCCACATACTTAGCCACATAGTGAATACAAAATACATTTGAAATGGAACCAATGGTTTACATACATACATGTGTGTAGTTTACCAAATTTTTCATGAGCCTAAATTATGTAATGTTAGTTTTTAACTATATTACACAGTTTGAAACCCCTGGGTCAAATTTCGAGAAATGATTAAACATATAACATTGTACAAAATTATTATGTGTTGGATGACAAAACCCTAGCCGAATTGTCATCGATTTAATGTAGTGTATTTGTGATGTTTCTGCTAATTTTAAGGGAATATGAAAGTACAAAAGTAAAAAATCTTATCTGAGCGTCAAAATCCACCCGCCCAAGTTGCAACAAGGATGCCTGAGCCCATTCGTTGTCCTCCTGAGTGACAGGTCTTTTGATGTCATCTGAAATAATGGTATATGTGGCGAACAGGACGGCCGAGGGACGTGAGAGAACGGCGCGAGGCCGGTGGTGCGATTGCTAATGAGCAACACATGTGAGGCACACCGGTCTCGCATCTCTCACGGAGGAGCGGAAGCATAAAGGAGGAGCGACGACGTTGATGATCGAGAGAGGAACAGGCCTGTATTTTAGTTGTTTTGTTTATGTATTTTATTTTAGCCAGCAGTCGTCCGCGAGGGGCTGCTGGCAGTTCCTTATGTTTATTTTCGGTAGCCAGCAGTCGTCCGCGAGGGGCTGCTGGTGGTATTTTGGTTGTTTGTTTTATTTTAATTAAATTATATTTTGACTGTTCGCGGTTCCCGCCTCCTTCTTCCCTGAACATTGCTACACTGGTGCCGAAACCCGGGAAGAGGGAGGAACGCGCTGTCAGAGAGTCCTCGCCGGTGTGGGGAATCCGCGGTGCCATCGAGCATGGTGCGCGAGTCGCCGCCGCTCGCCGTGGGCCGGAGCCTGCTGCCATCCGCCGAGCGAGGGGAGGAGCAGGGAGCGGGGGACTCGCGGCCACGGACGCTCGAGGCGGTGCGCTGGAGTGAGTTGCCGGTGGGACGGTCGAGCTCGCTGCCGGCCGCCTGGGTATTGGAGGGGCGGCTGCCATCCGGGAGGGAGAGGAGGAGTCGCCGCCGCTCGCCGTGGGCCGGAGCCTGCTGCCGTCCACCAGTGAAGGGGAGGAGCAGGGAGCGGGGGACTCCTACCGTCTGCCCAAGGCACCCGAGGAGCCGTCGCCGTCCACCGGGCAGCGGAGGAGCGTCGAGCCGTCCACCGAGGGCTACCCAGCGTCACCGCCAGGCACCGCGGAGGAGATCGCCTAGCTGGTGGGGGACCAGATGGCAGCGCGTTGTGGGAACCGGACCAATTTTTTTTTTCCTCTCTCCCCTCTCTCGATCTGTCGCTCCTCATGCTTCCGTCTCCGTTTCCCTCGGTTTGTCTGTCCATACTCCCCAGGGATCGCCGCCGCCGGGGGGGGGAGTAGGCACAGGCTCGTGGGTACCCCCCGGCCTGTGAGGGGCGATGGGGGTATGTGGCGAACAGGACGGCCGAGGGACGTGAGAGAATGGCGCGAGGCCGGTGGTGCGATTGCTAATGAGCAACACCTGTGAAGCACACCGGTCTCGCATCTCTCACGGAGGAGCGGAAGCATAAAGGAGGAGCGACGACGTTGATGATCGAGAGAGGAACAGGCCTGTATTTTAGTTGTTTTGTTTTTGGTATTTTACTTTAGCCAGCAGTCGTCCGCGAGGGGCTGCTGGCAGTTATGTTTATTTTCGGTAGCCAGCAGTCGTCCGCGAGGGGCTGCTGGTGGTATTTTCGTTTGTTTGTTTTATTTAAATAAACTATATTTTAATTGTTCGCCGGTTCCCGCCTCCTTCTTCCCTGAACATTGCTACAAGGTTTAGTTAGGACAGCAGTCAGCGAACCCGGAAGACTCACCAGAACATTGTCTTTATTTTCGGACGGGAGGCAGGCAAGAGTTTGATCCGGAAGATAAGTGTGAGCAGGGTTTTCTTTCTGTTTTGTTTTTCCTATTAATTTTTACCACCGTGCTCCATTTGTGATTTAATTGTTAATTATTTAAACCACTGACAATAATCCATTTTTGTATTGTCATCGAATGCTTATGGTTTTTTTATGTGTTATGATGTCCATGTTCAAACATTTAATTACTGGGCACGTAACATATAAATGGGGGCTCGTTTTGCTGGGTTTTGGACCATATTTATTTATTCATTTTTCTTGATTTTTCCCTTCGTAAAAATCTTTTTCCGTGGTAGTCGGACTGCGCACTGTGGGAGAGCGCCTTTCGTTTTTTGTTTTTTTTTTGTACCGTGGTTGTGCGGGGATTTATTTAGGTATTTTTCCTCTCGATTTTTGCCCATTTATGGAATTTTGTATCTCTCGTAATGTTTGATTTATACACGTTTATTCACGCTCCTTCGAAAGAGTTGTTGTTAACGATTACACGTGATGACCTTGTTAGAATTGCTGGCCACTATAAACTTGAAGTGAGTGGTAGCCCTTCCAAGGCTGATCTGCAGGATATGCTTGTGGAAAGGTTGCGAGAACTGGGTGAGTTTGGAAAAGTGACTCCTGATGTATCTACATCGCCTGATCGGGGTAAGCGTCTTCTTATTGACCCTTCACCTAGTAAAGCAGCACTAGAATTGAAACGTTTGCAGTTAAGAGAAAAGGAAATTGAATGGGAACGCGAAAAAAATAGATTAGAGGCTGATAGGCAGATAGTACGAGAACGTTTAACGAACTTTAACGTCTTCTCCGGGGTTGATGTCCTTGTATCTTGGGTCAATGAATGAGGCCTTTGCTAATAGTTGCTGTGTTGCAGGTGCACTATATTTGTCTTTCAAGAATCCAACCATTTTTCTTATCAGGTTGCGCGTCAACTCTCAATTTTTTGCCATCTGTTGTGTTTTATCTTACGGAGCCCCGCACATTGCATGCAGGAAAAAAACTAGGCTAAATCGTACGCACGATTTATAAATAGATGGAACAAATTAGTAAATCGTGTGGACAGTTTTGCAAATCGAGGGAATGAATTAGTAGCCTAAATTATTATTATTTAGACTTTACTTTTTTTTTTCTTGCACCATGTGCAGGACTCTGTAGTATCTGGAGCTGCTATAACAAGCAAATTTCTCCAGCTCGGGATCAATAAAATCTTATCTTAATCATGAAAATGGGCAGCAGAAATTCAGAGCATTGATTGGCGTTTTGCCCAGTTATTTACAGGATTTTAGATTTCGTTATTTCATTTCGTATTCGCTTTGAAAAATTCTAATTATTACATCATAAACATATTAACAATAATATGAAATAACATTTATTTATATAACTTTGTTGTTTTTTCGATATCTTTTGAGTTTAATAGGAATTATGGAACAGGTTTTGTCATCATTTGCAACCCATTATTTTGTAGAATAAATTATTCAAAGTTCCAACAAGTTGCGTTTGGACGAGTGCGTTTATATACAAGGACTGTTACCTGAAAAACAACGTCTAAAGAAATAAGAATCGAAGATTAGCACAACTCTCCAGAACTAAGCAATGTTGGGGCAGGCTGAGCTCGATTTGTGCTTTCTGCAGCTTTCTCTTCTTTTGCCAGCTCTGCGAGAAAGTCGTCACCAATGTTCTGCACACACCCATGGCTCGGGCAGTGCGGTCCTTTTCTGTCTTCATTGCATTGGTGATGGCTAAATGCAGATTATGGCCAAAGTAATTTAGCCATTTCCAGCCAAGTTTTCGCACCGCAGCCACAATATTTGCCCTATTGTCTGGGGTAATACAGACCAGTTTCCTCTCGTCCAGGGACCACTCTTGGGCTTCCACCTGGTTGTCACCCGTGTGGCTTTCTGGCGTGAACAGGGTCTCCAGGCACTTCGATTTTAGTTCCCAGTTTGCGCTGAGATAGTGTATGGTCAGGCTCATGTATGGCATCATGTTTACGCTTGACCACATATCAGTTGTCACTGAGAAATGATCAAAGTCTTTTAAGTCCTGTATTATGCCGTCCTTCACCGACAGATACTTTTCAGGGATCGCTGTTTGAGAAAAGTACTTTCGGTCAGGAAGTACATATTGCTTATCAAATGCCTGTAGCATGGCTTTGAACGCTGACTTCTCAACTGTACGGGATGGTACCATTTCTTCAACCAAATAACAAGTCACGCTGTCAGTAATTGCTCGCCACTGATCGCTGCCTCTTTGGTACTTTGCACCTCTCGCAAAGGCCTGGGAGACTCCCAACTGTCGCTGCTGGCGTGTTTTTTTTTTTTTTTTACAGGCAAGTCATTAAGAACAAGTTCTTATTTACAATGGCGGCCTGACAAGTGGAATAACCACTTGGGGAAAAGGAAATAGGGCTAAAATAAATACAGTACATTAGAAATACATACAGGTTAACAATTACATTAAATACAATTTAAAACACAACACAGTAGACAACACACAATGATTATGTAGAGAAGCATTTGTCCGTGAACAAGGATGATATAATAGTTTTAAAAGATGAAATTAAAATTAGTGTATCTAGTTTGAGAATATTTTGCAGAGTGTTCCAGTCGCGAGAGGCAGCAGATTGAAAAGCAGCAAGACTAAAGGCATAGTTAGTTTTGGAAATACATACTCTATATGTAATTGAAGACGAAGTGAGGACCGTGTGTTGAATGTGACAGGCTTTGGCTGCAGCAGGTGACCTAAGTAAGGAGGTGAGCGGCCGAGAAGGGTCTTGTAAATGAAAGTGAACCAGTGAATTTTGCAGCGATTGTGAAGGGAGAGTCAGTTGACAGATGAATATAAAGCGCAGTGGAGTGTATTGAAAGGAGCATTTATGGCAAACCTGATAGCGGAATGGTAAAGAGTGTCAAGAGTTGATAGAGTGGACTTGCAAGCAACCCTGTAAATAGTGTCTCCATAGTCTAACATGGGTAGAATGGTTATTTGAATAAGAGTAAGTTTGGCAGAAGTGGTGAAGGAAGAGCGGTTTCTGTAAAGGAAAACAAGCTTGGTCTTGACCTTAGATTGCAGCTTTGATATGTGGATGTAGAAAGAAAGTGAAGTTTCCAACCAGATGCCCAAGTATTTATATGCAATTACTTGTTCTAGAATAGCCCCCTTGCAAGTGGTGATTTTAAGGGCTGGAGGAGGCGTAGTACCCTTATGGTAAAACCACATGGTTTTTGTTTTGAAGGTATTAAAGAAGCCAGCTTTAGCCACCCTCATTGCTTGTGTGGCCTTGTTCCTGATTTTACAAAATAAAAGGTTGTTGTAGATTTAAAAATTTTGCTTTCCCCTTATTGTTAATTAATTTCATGGAAACAGACACCAGTGATTTTGCCAAGAGATCTCTCGTATTTATTTTACCATTTTATATAAGACATATGAGGAAGAGACTATAGACAAACAGAGGTCTTCATTCAGCATCGTTGCCATCTCTTTCTGCTTTCCGAACAAAAGAGCTCGGTCTTTATACTACTGACCAAGAAAAAACTACATCACCATAGGAACACATACATTACCAGAGGAACATATGGTTTCCATTAACGTAGGAATGCATATCCAATCCCGGTGGGAACTATACACTGCATATACTTTCAGTCTCTAACTCCAGAATACACCTCTCATGCAGTCTAACTTATCACAAAGTCTCCCAAAGACTCTCTCTCCCACATCTTCAAAACAGTATGATTCACAAAATGCAATGATTACAAATGATTATGAATGTATAGAAAAAGTATAAAACATATATATATAATACTTCTGATTATGAATATTAATAAAAAGTAATAATAGTACTAAAAACAACATTAAATTATAGATTTTCAATCTTCAGTTGTCTTTAGCAGAATGTGACTTGCGTGCTCTGCGCCATGCTGTATTTTGTTTCTGAAGCAGAACAGCTAGATCACGATTAATCCATGGGCTGTTGCTTTTTTTATGCTTTTTGCTTGGGGCATGTTTGTTGATCACAGCAGTAAGAAGATCTTTAAACAACAACCAGACATCATTCACCAGGTTGTAGGCTTAACGTTACCTAAGGTAGGTGTGCTGCACCTAAGTCCGGAAAACGCCACAGGATGGTTAATTCTAAGATGTGGTCTTAAATTAGTGGTATTTCCTTGCGAGACGGATACTTTTGTGCGACAAATACGGCATACTACCTCGTCCAAATTCACCGGCTGCCCCTTGTCACCTGCGTCAAAGCCAAAATGTGCCCAAATAGGTGACACAGTATTTGGCTTAGACACAAGATTCGAGGCCATTTTTTGAATAATGTTATTCGGCTAGCGCAGTCAACTGTTATTGCCTATACCACATAAGAGAAGTATCACTACTTGCAATTAAAATCTAACTCCAACTGTTTACGTTATGCTTTTGTCTTTTATGCCTATGTTTGTGTGTATTTAATTGAACATTATCTGTAAACATCACAAGTACTGAAACCTAGCAGTTAATTAATAATAATCAGACACACACAAAAAATAAATCCCCCATATGTTTAATGGACTGTCCCTCCATTGCGCAGGAAGCGTTTTTTTTTTCTCTAGAAGCCCTTGAACATGGGACTCACGGAATACAGTAAATTATAAGCAAAAATTAATGTGTTTATAGTTCATATCACAGACCATTTGCACTCCTGTTACATACCATGCACTTGGATTGCTGGATCACTGGATTGCTGATCGATGCTCATGTCTGCCTCGCTACCTGCTGTGAGTTTGTTTACTTCGAGGCTGTAAGCTCCGTCTAAGTACCGTATTAGCTTCGTATTTCTTTCTGTTTTGAACCATCATTTACTATCCTTTCTAGTTGTTTATACTACTAAATACAGCTTACCCAACTGTGGCGAGGGGGGCGTGGTTTCGCGAAGTCTGTAGCGGGAGAGGAGTCAGCGAGTCGCGCGGTGAGTAAGTGGGTCAAGTGCAGATGACGAACACCTGTGTCTGATTGCAGTAATTGGCGTGGAGACTGCATAAAAGCTGCCGGCTGAGAGGGAGAAGAGAGAGAGACCTGGGACTCGCACAAACCTGTGAAGCTGCCTGAAAGCTGTGTTCATGAGTGTCTGTTTATTGTCTACCCGTTCTTTTGTTTTTGCCGTGTCAAGTGCCACAGCGGCCGCGCACGAGCGCTCTGTAATTATTGATTGTCAGAACTGATAATAAAGTGCGAGTCCCAATTTCGCCGACCTCGTCTTCTTCTTCCTTCAACCACACTGAACTTCTCTACACTGGTGCCGAAACCCGGGAAGAAGAAGACTGCCGCCGCCATGCAGACCCCGCCGGGAACGCCGTTTGTGGAGCTTATACAGACGCTCGCGGGTCTTCACCGGGAGCAACATCACGCCCTGCTGGCCGTGAAAGAGGAGCAGGATCAACGGTTCCAGATGCTGCTCCAAGGCCAGCAAGAAGACCGCGAGCTGTTCCGGAGCTGGCTCGACCGGGAGGTTCGGGCCGTCCCCGTTCCAGCTACGGCCTCGGCCCCGCCCCTGCCTCTCAATAAAATGGGTCCCCAGGACGATCCGGAGGCGCTCCTGGACCTATTTGAGAGGTCCGCCGAGGCCCGGGGATGGCCCCAATCGGACTGGCCCATGCGGCTCATCCCGTTGCTATCGGGTGAGTCGCAGATAGCCGCCAACCAACTGCCAGTCCAGAACCTCCTGGTCTACGAAGATCTGAGGCGCGCCATTTTGCAGCGGGTCGGCCGGACCCCCGAACAACATCGACAGCGGTTCCGGTCCCTGAGCTTGGAGGAGTCTGGCCGACCCTTCGTGCTGGCGCAACAGCTCCGGGACTCCTGCCGCAGATGGCTGATGGCCGACAGAGGCGACGTCGAGGATGTCATCAGCAAGGTGGTACTGGAGCAGTTCATTACCAAGCTGCCAAAGAAAACTGCGCAGTGGGTCCAGTGCCACCGCCCGACGTCGCTGGACCAGGCCATCCACCTGGCGGAAGATCACATGGTGGCGTGCTCAGAGGTCGGCGAACCCCTTCCATCAGCCTCTCTCTCTCCCTCTCTCTCTCTCGCTACCCCCTCTCTCCCCAAACCTGTGCCCCTTCCCAGGTCTCGCGGGGGGCTGGTGCCCCGGCCGGCGCCAAGATGGAGGACAGGGACCCCGGCGGAGCCCGTTCCTACGTCCCGGGCCCCACCCAGGGGGCCCGCCATGTCCGACCACCCCGTCCCGAGTCCGGCAGCCCTGCACTCTCCACGTCAATTCCTTGACCCGCTTCCTGCCACTGGAGCGGCGGGGAGGTCTGGGCCGGCCTGTTGGCGCTGCGGGGACCCGGGACACTTTATAGATCGGTGTCCGGTCATGGAGGTGGGGACGCTGATCCGGGTTCCCGACGCGCCGCAGGCTGCCCCCGATCAAACTGGCCTGTACCAGATACCAGTGAGTATCAAGGGGGGTACTTATCAGGCTTTGGTGGATTCAGGCTGTAACCAAACCTCTATTCATCAAAGTCTGATACAACCGGCGGCATTCGATAACAGCCGCATGGTTAAGGTGCGGTGTGTGCACGGGGTGGTGGTGAAATATCCGATAATGCCGGTGGTAATTCAATTTAGGGGGCAAAAGCATAGTGTGGAGGTGGCAGTTAACCCGCACCTCCGGCATCCGCTCATTTTGGGGACGAATTGGCCTGCCTTTAATGAATTATTGGGGTCGTTATCAGCGGGTGCCTCTTGGAAAAAAACAAACAAGGGAAAGACAGCGGTTGTTCAGGTGGGGGATGCTGAGCCAGGACCACTGGGGCCTGCTGCAGGGGAACAGAGGGCTCTGGCGAGAATGGTTCTCTCAGAGCGCGATGATTTTCCCCTGGAGCAGTCCCAGGACGAGTCGCTCAAACACGCCTTCAATCAGGTCCGCTCTATCGACGGCCAGCTGCTCCACCCAGACCAACGCTCTCTTATGCCTATTTTGCTGTGTTGAAAGATAAGTTGTATCGGGTGACCCAAGACACCCAGACAAAGGAAGATACAACACAGTTGTTGGTACCTAAAAGCCGCCGGAAAATGCTTTTTCAGGCGGCTCACTGTAATCCAATGGCCGGGCATTTAGGTCAGGCGGCGACACTAAACCGTCTCATGGCCCGGTTCTTCTGGCCGGGCATTCACGAGAACGTGCGCAGGTGGTGCGCGTCGTGTCGTGAATGTCAGTTGGTGAATCCACCGGCCAATCCAAAAGCACCATTGTGCCCCCTTCCGCTAATGCAGGTCCCCTTCGAACGAATTGGTATGGACCTCATCGGGCCATTAGAGCGGTCAGCACGAGGGCACCGTTTTGCGTTGGTTCTGGTGGACTACGCAACGCGATACCCGGAAGCAGTCCCGCTTCGTAACATTTCGGCTAAAAGTGTTGCGAGCGCGCTCTTCTCGTTAATCTCCCGAGTGGGAATTCCTAAAGAGATTCTCACTGATCAGGGCACGGCGTTTATGTCACGAACGATTCGCGAACTCTACGAATTGTTGGGCATTAAATCGATTCGCACTAGCGTCTACCACCCACAGACAGACGGTTTAGTGGAACGATTTAATCGCACTTTGAAATCCATGATTCGTAAGTTCGTTCACGAAGACGCCAAAAATTGGGATAAATGGCTAGAACCCCTCTTGTTTGCTGTACGCGAGGTCCCCCAAGCCTCCACGGGGTTTTCCCCCTTCGATCTTCTCTATGGACGTCAGCCCCGCGGGGTGCTTGACGTTCTTAGAGAGACTTGGGAGGACGGACCGTCCGCTGCTAAGAACGAAATTCAGTATGTCCTGGACCTGAGAACAAAGCTCCACACTTTGGGGCGGCTATCAATGGAGAATTTGTTACAGGCCCAAGGCAGACAGAGTCAGCTATACAACAGGGGGGCTAGACTCCGTCAATTTGCACCGGGAGATAAGGTACTTGTATTACTCCCTACTACCAGCTCGAAATTACTCGCAAAGTGGCAAGGGCCCTTTGAGGTCACACGGCGAGTTAATGATCTCAACTATGAGGTAGCCCGTACAGACAGGGGTGGAGCACATCAAATTTATCACCTCAACCTCCTCAAAAAGTGGGTTGAGGCAGAGTCAGTGATGTTGGCGACGGTGGTGAGCGGAGAGGAGGATCTCGGGCCTGAGGCGAGTTCAAAATCACAATCTCTCGCGCTGGCTCTTGGTGGAGATCACCTCTCGCCCTCCCAGCTCACTGACGTTAAAAATATACAAGCTGAGTTTGCGGATGTGTTTTCTCCCCTGCCTGGCCGGACAAACCTCATTCAGCACCACGTTGAGACCGAACCCGGGGTGGTGGTACGCTGCCGCCCGTATCGTTTGCCTGAACATAAGAAAAAGGTGGTTCAGAGTGAATTAGAGGCTATGCTGGATATGGGGGTAATAGAAGAGTCGAGCAGTGACTGGGCGAGCCCGATAGTTTTAGTTCCCAAAACTGACGGCTCGGTCCGCTTCTGTGTAGACTATAGGAAGGTGAACGCGGTGTCTAAGTTTGATGCTTATCCAATGCCGAGGGTTGACGAATTGCTTGATCGGCTGGGTACTGCTCGTTTTTATTCGACATTGGACTTAACGAAGGGTTATTGGCAGATCCCCTTGTCTCCAATGTCCAAAGAAAAGACAGCTTTCACAACGCCGTTTGGATTACACCAATTTGTCACCCTTCCTTTCGGGTTGTTCGGGGCTCCAGCGACCTTTCAGCGTCTGATGGACAAAATTCTCCGGCCGCATGCTGCATATGCCGCTGCCTACTTGGATGATATTATCATCTATAGTACCTATGGGCAGCGTCATATGCAGCATTTGCGGGCTGTCCTGAGGACGCTGAGAAGGGCGGGGCTCACGGCCAACCCGAAGAAGTGTGCAATTGGGCGTGTGGAGGTAAGATATCTGGGTTTCCACTTGGGTCACGGACAGGTGCGTCCCCAAATTGATAAGACGGCAGCAGTTGCGACCTGTCCGAGACCCAAGACCAAAAAGGAGGTTAGACAGTTCCTGGGGCTAGCGGGATATTATAGAAGGTTTGTGCCTAATTATTCGGACCTCGCTAGCCCGATGACCGATCTAACTAAAAAGGAAGCGCCAGATACGGTTCAGTGGACGGAGCAGTGTCAGCGGGCCTTTACCCAGATAAAGGCTGCTCTATGTGGCGGGCCGCTTTTGCATGCTCCTGATTTCTCTCTCCCCTTTATCCTACAGACGGATGCATCGGACAGGGGGCTGGGCGCCGTCCTGTCCCAGGAGGTGGAGGGTGTAGAGCGGCCGGTGCTGTACATCAGTCGCAAGCTCTCTTAGAGAGAGACGATGTACAGCACCATTGAGAAAGAGTGTTTGGCCATCAGATGGGCTGTTCTCACCCTCCGCTACTACCTCCTGGGGCGGGAGTTCACCCTCTGTTCGGACCACGCTCCCCTGCAGTGGCTCCACCTTATGAAGGATACCAACGCGCGGATCACCCGTTGGTATCTAGCTTTACAGCCTTTTAAGTTCCAGGTGATCCACAGGCCGGGTGCACAGATGGTTGTGGCTGACTTCCTCTCCAGGAGGGGGGGGGGGGGGGGGGGGCTGCAGGCCGGACGGCTCTCCGGCCTGAGACGGGCGGTGGGGGTATGTGGCGAGGGGGGCGTGGTTTCGCGAAGTCTGTAGCGGGAGAGGAGTCAGCGAGTCGCGCGGTGAGTAAGTGGGTCAAGTGCAGATGACGAACACCTGTGTCTGATTGCAGTAATTGGCGTGGAGACTGCATAAAAGCTGCCGGCTGAGAGGGAGAAGAGAGAGAGACCTGGGACTCGCACAAACCTGTGAAGCTGCCTGAAAGCTGTGTTCGTGACTGTCTGTTTGTTGTCTACCCGTTCTTTTGTTTTTGCCGTGTCAAGTGCCACGGCGGCCGCGCACGAGCGCTCTGTAATTATTGATTGTCAGAACTGATAATAAAGTGCGAGTCCCAATTTCGCCGACCTCGTCTTCTTCTTCCTTCAACCACACTCAACACCAACATCTTAGATTAACCTGACATCGCTAGCTTCCGTAATTGTTAACACAGGGGCGGTTTCTTCATTAGGGCGATTGGGCAACGCACCACCAAAGTGTGAATGAAAGGGACTTTTTCAATTACATTAACAATCTCATTCAACCAAAGTTACGCTAGCCGTCACTGTCTGGATATAGTCCAATCAGCGTCATGTCACGTTCTGTGGAGTACTGCCTCTTTTTGGGTGATTTCACTCTGGCTGAGAATCGCCCAGAGTGTTCCCATAGACTTACATTCAAAGATTTCTTTTTTTCAAACTGGAGGCACTGCAATGCATTCTCTATGGGTTCCGGGAGGGCTCGCACTAACGTGCTTACTGTACATCATCATACGTATCCTTAACTTGTGCAGCGATTGGTGGGAACAAACATACACTATTAAAAATCTTTAAGATTAAGTGACAAATAATATTTGAAAATAATTTTGAATTTGAACAAGAAGAAAGAATGAAACACTACTTTAATATCTTTATCAAATGTGATAAAAAAAAATTAAATAAAAAAGAGCGAGAGCGAGAGAGACTGTTGGGACATCTAGCGAATGGAGGCCAGTTGAACTTGAACAATGTCATGGCGAACGCAGTGTATTAAGCGAGTAATGTGATGTAAGCAGTTTAATAATAGTGAGTATAGAAACAAACAATGAGATTTATTGTAAGAGTCATTATTTTTCATTAATATTAAAATAGTGAAGTTGCCTTTACATGCTTAAGCTGTTAATTTATTCATTCCATGGGTGGACCTTATCCTTATCAATCATCCAAACATTTGCCCCCCCACCCCTGAGAGATTTTGCAGGAGCCGCCACTGTGTTAACACAACACGCTAGTAACTCGCTAGCCTGTTAACGTGCCACCCGTGCGCTCAGTTATTTATTTATTTATTTTTCTCTCGCTCGCCCGTGCCTTTCAGTTCATAAAAAGCCCAGGTGAGTAAGAATCAGTCTACAAACACAGTGAGTAATGTCTTATCCTGTTATTGTCACCTGCACTTCATGTCACATGTTTAGTATAGCCTTCTCCGTTGGCAATATAGGATCTATATGTGATAAATGCAAGGAGACAGTCAGGCTGATGGAGAAGATTTCAGAACAAGAGACACGCATCCAAACTTTAATTGAGGATAGAAAGAGTTCTAGAGCTTAAGATACTATTTTGGATGCGCCTAGCATAGTGAACTCTTTAAGTGATTCGGTTCCGGCTGAAGTAGAGCCCATGCAGCCCATGGGTGAAAGTGAGGGATCGCTCGTCGCGGATCAAAAAAACACTCTTCCGTTCCAATTACCATAACAAATCGATTTGCCCCACTCAGTGAAACACCCACTGAGAATTCTGTTGATTGTGCCCTGGTAATTGGTGATTCGATCACACGGAACGTGAAAAAAGAGACACCAGCCACCATAGTCACATGTTTGCCGGGAGCCAGAGCGCCTGACATCAAAGCAAATTTAAAAGTGCTAATCGTAAATTCTCTAAGATCATTATTCATGTCAGCACTAATGATGTTCGACTCCACCAGTGGGAAATCACCAAAATTAATATTAAAGAGGTGTGTGAACTCGCAAGTACGATGTCAAGCACTGCAATTTGCTGTGGCCTAGAGCCCCGCACGGGCCTCAAATCTAGGCCCAAGCCCGGCCCTGGCCCGAAACGCTCAGGCCCTAGCCCGACCCGTGTCCGACAGCTCATCAGAATTATCAGCCCTAGTCCGACCCGAGCCCTTTTTTTATTTTTATTTTTTTATTACACAGCGGCAGCCTGCCCTATTTGCAGCCATTAAAATAGGTCAGTTTTGTTAGTTATGTTTCTTTTCATTTCATTATTAAGTTAAGACAAATGTTTGGAGCATTTTTTTTTTAAATGACGACCAAGCAGCCGAGCCGACAGCGAGTAAAACATGATCAATTTAGCCTCTCAAATCAACGCTAATACTTTACTTGGCTACAATGAAAACCATAGATATAAAACATTTTAATCATTTCACACAGACAGTTAGTTTAATAAATGTTTATTTATTAAACCACAGTGAGTAAAACAATTCTTTTTTTAAATACTGAGACAGACTCAGGCTGCTCGCAACATCGCAAACAAAATGAGCATAGCCTACAATCTAAACAAATTAAATTCAATAAATTAAAAACAAACTTGCAGGTTATCTTACCTCAAAAATGCACCACAGAACATGGCCATTCTTTTTTCCAATAATTTCCAACAGTTAAACGAAAATAAAGTCCAATCAAACGAAAAGTTAGAACAGTCTCTTACAGAGCATCTTGGAGAAAAAGAATAGCATCCACAGTGGAATGTTTTAGCCCAGTCCTCCTCTCTTCTATCACTCTTCCCGCTGCACTGAAGACACGTTCGCTGCTGCTGCTGGCGAGGACACTAAACACAGAGCGAGCCAGTCTTGACAGTTGCGGTAGCAGGGTCTCGTACTGTTGCCACCAGAGCAGCACATCTCGTCCATCACCTTCCATGTTGTGATTGAGGTGCATCTGACGTTTGGCCAGCTGAAAGATGTCATCCCTCTCGGCGTTGGTAAACATCCTTAAAGAATAAGAATATGGCCAGTTTGTGAAGTGGCTGGATGTGGACTTTCTTTATTATCCACTCAAGGTGTCATTGGTGGATAATTGCTTCGGAAGGAGTGTCCGACACATCTGGCTGGCAATGGTGTTTCAGCTTGTGAAGCCAAGGCACGACGAGGTTCAGTGTTGGGTATTTATCCCCCTCCAACTCCCTTTGTGCATCGTAGAACAGGCTCAGAAATTGTATCAGGAAAGACAGCACATCAGGGGACACATCGTGTAGTCGCTGGCTCTCACCACGGCTCTGAAGTATCTCCTGTAACTCTGCGTAGACTGACTCAATTGACTCCAGGGTGAGAAATACGGTGCTAAATCTGGTTCCTGCCATCTGTTTGACAGTTTTTGACAACCGGCTTGTCAGACCTGACTGCTTTAAATATCGGACTAAAGCCTTGGCGGCCTGCAGGGTCTCTGCTACTTCTGGGACTTTCTGAAAGCTCATCAGGGTTCAAGGCATGCCGGAGGACAGTGTCGTACAGGTGGTCTTGACAGTCCAGGCGCCGGTATGGGCGAAGAGCGGCAACATAATTAGCGCCCTGATCTGTAACCCAGACAACAGAATTCACCACCGAAGCATCGAATCCAAGGACTGAGACTAATTGCTGCTGCAACTCTTTTCGAATATTGTCTGCTGTTTTGGCCTCGTTTGGGAAGCTTGTTGTGGTGAGTACCCTGCTCTTCATGTCATATTGTGGTGTTACATATTGACATGTGATTGACATGTAGCTTATTTTATGGTGATCATCCGTCCACATGTCAGTTGTCATGCCCACATTTATCAACGACATGACCCCCTTGATTTCTTCAACCATGTCCCCTCTCTTAGCAGTCGCCAGTTCTTTGCACTTTCGGGAGATTGTGGTGGGGTCAGGGAGTAAACTTGTTGCTGACAGACGTCCATGGACTGCGCCTACATTTATTAGCTCTTGCGCTAACTGGATGAAACCGTTCCCTGATACCGTTTCTAATGACCGAAAGTCCATACAACAGAAATTCACACATTTATCTGTGATCAGTGATTTCACCCTAGAAGGAGTTGGTTTGGCAAGGAAATCACTCACGCTCATTTGTTTGCTGCTGCTGGTTGGTCCGCTACCGTTACATCCACCACGCTCAAAATGTCTTTGTAAATGAGATTATTCCGTCTTCTTACTATCGTAGCTTAGCACAGCCTTGCAAATTGTACATTGTGCATAACCAGTTGGCTCATCATTTAAGGATGTCACGATTTGAAAAACAGCCCAGAAGTTTGCCTTTCCTCTGGTGTTTTTACCGTTTTAAGTTGGCTCTTAATATTCTCAATTATTTGCACATGAGGTGGTGAATCGTGGGTCGCGCCACCGATGGGAAACCTATTGTGTGCGTGAGACTGTCATGTCAGTCATATGTCAGTGTAATTATAAGATTATGAAAGTTATGAGGTTATGAAATGGCTTTTTATGTTTGTTTTTCTATCGTCGACGTCAACTTCGTATATATTTTTTAATTAATGTCTAAAAATATAAAAAGGATCACCCAAAAAAAGACCCGAGGCCCGGCCCGCATGTGAACTATGACGTGAAAATTGGCCCGATGCCCGGCCCTAGGGGCGTAAATAAGTCGGGGCCCGTCGGGCTCGGGCTGAAATGCAGGGCTCTACTCTGGCACCCTTCCTGTTCGCAGGAGTGATGAGATAGTTTGTAGATTATGTTCACTCAATGGCTGGTTGTCTAAGTTTTGTTCACAAAATAACATAGAATTCATAGACAATTGGAAAAGTTTTTGGGACAAACCTGACCTGTTGAAAAGAGATGGTATTCATCCCTCCTGGGATGGTGCTGGTCTTCTCTCTAGTAATTTGGCTCATAGTCTTAGAGATAAAACATGACAATCTGGGGCTCAGGTCAGGAAGCAGACAGACTGGCTAAACCGACCATCTGCTAGCAGCTTCACGTCACCAAGGTCAGATAAATCCCATCACACAGAGCCTCTTTCACCTAGATATCATCACATAGAGACTGTCTATTCCCCGAATTTGGAAATCCAAAAAACATCCAAACCCATCTAAGGTTAAAAAATGTAATTGATGTTCAACAAATAAAAAACAGATATAATACAGATTAGCAAATGATAAAGCTTGGGTTGCTGAATATTCGACCCCTTACTTCAAAAGCACTTATTGTTAATGATATGATTTCAGATTATAACCTAATCTTGGCTAAAACCAAACGATGATATTACTTTAAATGAGTCAACCCCACAAGATTACTGTTATAAACATGAACCTCATCTGAAACGCAAAGGGGGTGGTGTTGCTGTAATTTATAGTAATATTTTCTAAACCACTAAGAAATGTAGTTCTACATTTACTTCTTTTGGGGCCGGTTTCCCGTTAAGGGCTTAAAATAAACCAGGACTAGGCTAATTCTACTTAAATTAATCCACACTAAACAACTGACTTTCTGAGATTTTGCTTAAGTTTGGGTTAACTAGTTCTAGACTACAGAGTCTCAGATTAAGGTAATCAAGGACAAGTGAGATCATCTTTTGGAAACCAGATTAGATTAATGGCATGCACATGTGGCTAAGGAGAGGTTGCTATAAAAACCTGGAATGGAATACTTGTAATTCATTAGTCTTAAGGAGTGTGTGGAACAGGAGTCACTACACTTAACCAAAAGAAGAAGGCGGCATGGATTTCCATATTGAATGAATTCAACTCAAATGAAAAAGTAACCAAACGGACACTCCAACAAGTTCAGGTAAGATTTATTGTTGCCCCATTCTTACAAATCAGTAAATTATAATGGTTTTCATTAATGAAATGTAAAAAGAAAACAATATTATATAGAACTCCTACTTCAGAGTATATATTATCTTGTAAAGGTCCTGTGGAAAAACATAAAAATAAACCTGAAAAAAACAACTGCTGCTACGCGTCAAAAGCGTTTCAAGACAGGTGGGGGACTCCCAGTTCCACCAGACACAGAGGAGTTGGGGGACTTGTTGGCTGGGATTATTGAAAGTCAGCAACCCCTGGAAGGTATTCCAGATGATGACCATTTGGACAGTTCAGGTGAGGAATCTTTCAAAGACTCATTTTATAGGACACGTCTCATTTACAGTAACATGTGCTATCCCAGCCAACATAATTAAATACAAGTCATGTCTTGACACAAAAATTAGGTAATGACCTTTATTGTTGATATCAAATGTAATGCTACATTTTTTTCCATACAAAGATGACCTGATCTTGACACAGGACTTGGGGGGGGGGGGGGCAGGAGCAGCATCCAGTCTCCTGCAGTAGCATTAGTCAGCATCCAGCAGTCTCTAATCCAGGCAGCAGGTCAAGAGGGAAAAGGATGACCATTCATGAGAAACTTATCATAGAGTTACATGAACGTAAATTACAATATTTAAAAGAAGAACATGAAGTCAAAATGAAAATTCTTCATCTTGAGTTGTCTATGAAAGAGAGAGACATGAAGCAGCAGCAGTGTCAATTGTCTTTGGAACAAAATCTGAGTTAAATAAATAATTTCCTGAATTTTTTTTACCCGTCTATGCCAATAATTTATGTATCACTCAAGGCTCATTTATGAGAAGTGCTGCAAAGCAAAAGCATCTCTGTAAGCAAGTCCATTTCTGTCGTTGGCTAGCTCAGCGATAGGGACATGTTGGTCATCATCATCTTCAATATCAGGGTCTGGGCAGCCACACTGTTTAAGAAAATTATGAAGCTCTGCTGTTGCAATAATAACAAACCAGCACCTTCTAGGTTCAAACCGCAGTGTATTTTGGAGACACTGGAAACGATTCTTCCATACACCAAACATGCGCTCTATTAGCCCTCTGGTGAGCATATGAGCTTAGTTATAGCGCTGCTGCTCTGGTCTGACTGGATGGAGATAAGGGGTGAACAAGAAGTTTGTCTGTGCATACCCACGGTCACTAAGTACAATTCCAGAGTGTTGTCTTGTTTCAAACTGACCGTACAAAGAGGAGTTGTGGAAAATCCTTGAGTCATGAGTTGAACCTTTCCAACGTGCAACAATATTGGAGAACTGCATAGTGGGAGTGCATACTCCTTGTACATTTATTGAAAACCAGTTTTTAAGATTCTGAATTCATCAGCATCTGCTGTAGAGGGACACTTGATGGGAATGTGGCAGCCATCGAGAGAATTTGATGAAATCCTTTTTTAGTTCACATATAGCACTGCAGACTTTGTGTACTATTTTGCACACTGTTGATTCACCTACACCACACAAATCCCCAGTTTCACGATGGAAGGTTCCACATGCTAAAAACCTTAAGGTAATTAATAGTTAGAGAAATAGGGGTGCCCCTGACTGAAAGTCACCTGAAAGCTTGGGCTGCAGCAAACCAATTATTTCTGTTGCATTTTCCTTTGACATACGGAAACAGTCAAGAAAATGTATATCATCAAAATCATTTAGTGGGTTGCTCCTGTCTTTCAGCAACCTTCTTTCTGGTCTTGGTGGTGGTTTCTGATTGTCGTTGAAATAGTCGAGGTAATCCATTTTCTGCTACTGTGAACGTGAGTCTTGAGACAAGAAGTTTTTAATCTGAGGTTAAACCTGCTTCTGACCAGGTTTAATTTAAGTCTTCATTTAGATCTGAATTAGGTCTAATCCTACTTCTAGAAATCCGATTGTTTAAGTCTAGACTAGTGCAAGTCTGAGACTATTGTAATCCATGTGTGAGAAAGCTACTTCAATAAATCCAGGTTTAAAATGACATTTAGTCTACGACTAGGCTTAATCCCCGTACGGGAAACCGGCCCTTGAAGTGTTGGTGCTTAATTTAAAAATATATAAGAAGAAGAAGTTTTATTTATATAGCGCCTTTCCAGAAGCTCAAGGTCGCTTTACATTGTACATACAATACATGTAGACACCCATATATTACAGTCACAGAGGATACATATAGTTACATTATCCAAAATGCATGTTAAAAAGATATGTTTTTAACTGGGTCTTGAAAGTAGCCACAGAAGAGGTATTGCGTAGTGTAAGAGGTAGCGAATTCCATAATTGAGGAGCATAGTACTGAAAGACCTTCCTCCTACAGTAGACAACCGGAAATCAGGGACGGACAGCAAACCAAGTTCAGCTGATCTGAGACCGTGTAGGACGGTAAGGGTGGAGTAGGTCAGACAAATATTGTGGAGCAAGACCATTTAATGCTTTGAACGTTAGAAGCAGTACCTTAAAGTGGATACGTGATGCCACAGGTAGCCAGTGAAGTTCATAAAGAAGCGGAGTAATGTGCGCCGAACGCCTAGTAGAGGTGAGGACTCTCGTTGCAGAGTTTTGAATGTACTGTAATCTTGCAATACGTTTTTTCGGAAGACCAAGAAATAAGGCATTGCAATAGTCGAGGCGTGATGTGATTAATGCATGAATTAAGGTTTCGGCATTAGCTAAGGTGAGAGAAGATCGTAAGCTTCGATCGAGTTTTTAACAAGAGAAGAAATATCAGAGCCAAAGCATAGTGTTTGATCAAATAAGACACCAAGGTTACGAATCGATGATGAGGGCTTAATGTGAATTCCATCGATATCAAAAGGACTGGTCCATCCTTTTGACTGAGGCAACAGAGCCAATCACTAATATCTCGGTTTTCTTATTTAATTTGAGGAAATTCAGTGACATCCAATGCTTGATGTCCCTGATACATGCAGTGAGTGAGTCAGGCAGAGATGGCCTATCAGAGCTGGTGGTGAGATATATTTGAATATCATCAGCATAGCAGTGGAATTTAAGTCCATGCCTGCGTATGATGTTACCGAGTGGATAGATGTATATAATGAACAATAGTGGGCCAAGAACCGAACCTTGAGGAACACCCTGTGTAAGTGAGGCAGTGGCAGATCTAAACCCTTGTATAGTGATATAATACTTTGTCACTGATGTATGAAATGAGCCAGGAAAGAGCAGAGCCAGTGATGCCAATATCAGAAAGCCTAGAGATCAATATTTCATGGCAAACTGTATCAAAAGCAGCGCTTGAATCAAGGAGCATCAAAATGTTTATCAGCCCTAAATCCCAGGACAAAAGAATATCGTTGACCACCCGAAGAAAGGCAGTTTCAGTGCTATGTGATGGGCGAAATCCAGATTGAAAAGGTTCAAAAAGACCATCAGCATCCAAATGTGTTCGTAAATGTGAAGCAACAACCCTTTCAAGGACTTTGCTCATGAATGTTAAATTGGATATAGGTCGGTAGTTATCCATATTTAGGTGGTCAAGGCCTTGCTTTTTAAGAATCGGGGTCACCGCAGCCATTTTTAAATCGGCTGGAACAACGCCAGACGCCAAACTACAGTTTATCATATGTGTTATGAAGGGAGCAACCTCGGGCACACACAACTTAAGCAAAACAGTAGGGGTAGGGTCAAGCCGGCAGGATGTGGAATTTGATTTCACAATTAGATCACTTAAGGCAGCAGGAGTAGTTAGAGTGAAAGCAGAAAGGGAGTTTGTCAAGTGAGCGGAACCAGCTAACCTTAAATGAACATTTGAGTCACTTGTATGAGGAGTGTTTTTGGTAATGGATGTAGTGATTGACTTCAATTTATCAGAGAAAATTTGAGAAAAGTTATTTACAAGCCCCACAGAGCCCGAAATAACATGTTCTGGTGGATTTGTGAGTTTATTAATCATTGCAAATAGTGATCCGGGTCTGCATTTGGAATTTCTAATGGTAGAGGTGAAATAACAAGATCTTGCATCATTAAGGGCTGTACGGTACCTAAGCGAGTGTTCTTTGAAAGCCAAAGAGTGCACGGTAAGTCCAGTTCTCCTGTATAGTCTTTCCAGGCGGCGACCCTCAGTTTTTATCGTTCGTAGTTCAGGAGTGAACCAAGGTGAAGCACAAGTAGATGGAACCAGTCTAGTTTTAACAGGAGCATGCATACAAGTATTTGAGACAAAGCATTGTTGTATATACAGTAGATCTCTGATGGACAGTTAGATTGTATACATTCAGACAAGGGAGAATCCCTTATTGAAGCAGAAAAAGAAGATGGATTCACAGAGTTGATTTTACGACAAGTCAGGGTTTTCTTCAGTGGTGATATAGCTACTGGAAAACTACAACTGAAGCTTATGAGTTTATGATCAGAGAAAGCAAAGTCCGAACCATTAACACAGATATTATTTAAGCCAGATGTACATATGAGATCCAGTATATGACCCCTGGAGTGGGTAGCAAAAGTTACATGTTGAGTTAGGTTGAAACAGTCCAGTACAGATCAATTCATTGCATTGTGCAGTGTTTTCATGTATATTAAAGTCACCAAGCAGAATAACAGATGGATAGCTACCACAGACAAGAGTAAGCAATGCACTAATCTCAGAGAAAAAGTCAGAGTGGCTTTTAGGAGGTCGGTATATTAAGATAACAGCCAGTGGTGTTTGGCCAGTCATTTTCAGCGCTAGGTATTCAAATGCTGAAACATCGTGAAACTCGATCCTGGAAGTTTTAATAGTCTCACGGCAAACTACAGCCAGCCCTCCACCTCTACGATGAAGACGCGGTTGAGAGAAGTAGATGTACCCAGGCGGAGTTAGGAGGTTCAGATTGAAAAGGTCATTAGGAACCTGCCAGGTTTCGGTCAACAGTAGCATGTCCAGGTTTGTGTCAGTGATTATGTCATTCAACACTGATGCTTTATCAGTTAGAGAGTGTGTGTTCAACAACGCATATCGCAGGTCTGAAGATGCGCGTGTGCAGGCTTCGAGTTCAGGTTCGAAACGCAATGATCTCAGATTTCCAAAGTTAATGGATCGATTTTCCAGCTGTGTTATATCCGACGCACGGGTGTTTGAACAGACAACCGGAATGTTATTAAAAGACGAGCAGTGATAGTTCCGAAGTTTCTTCCGCGACCGGTGTAGATAGTGCGGTCGGCGTAACACTCCCAAGTTTTTCACACCATTTATAGATGTCCGAAGCCAACCGTAACGATCCTTTGTATGTTCTGAGATGGGCTGCAGAAAATTGTAACGCTATCTCGGGGGAACAAGTTTGATTGCCGTCATTCAAAGATAGCACTAACCAAAAAAGACCAAAAAATAAAACCTGCAATCGGATACGTGATGACATGACCAGTAATGTCCAACGCGACGACCTGCACAATAATTTATCGGTTTAACTACGTTAGCCAGAACCGTATCAGACCCACAATCCACACAATCCACAGAAGGGGAGGCTACCCAACCATACCAAGGATTGACACCACAAAATGATAAGGAGAGGGGAGACTCACAGTATCAGATGTCGCGAGGGATAGGGATGCGAAGTGGAGAGGGCTCGTAGCCGATCAGTGTGACAGGATCATGAAACTTCTGAGCGTGTAAATAGTCCAGTGAATAATCTAAGTGTTGATTGTGTAAGAAGGTTCAGTGAATAATCCAAGAATATCGATTCCAAGAAAAAACATATCCCAAAAACAGATGTAGAACAGCAGACAAACAAATACCAGAGTGAATTTTCTCTGGCCCCCTTCCTGTTCGCAGGAGTGATGAGATAGTTAGCAGATTGGCCTCACTCAATGGTTGGTTGTCTAAGTGGTGTCCGTTGAATAATATAGAATTCATAGACAATTGGAAAAGTTTTTGGGGCAAGCCTGACCTGTTGAAAAGAGATGGTGTTCATCCCTCCTGGGATGGTGCTGCTCTTCTCTCTAGTAATATGGCACATAGTCTTAGAGCTAAAACATGACAATCTGGGGCTCAGGTCAGGAAGCAGACAGACTGGCTAAACCGACCGTCTGCTAGCGGCCTCGCGTCACCAAGGTCAGATAAATCCCATCACATAGAGCCTCTTTCACCTAGATATCATCATATAGAGACTGTGTCTGTTCCCCGAATTTGGAAATCCAAAAAACGTCAGGTAAAAAATTTAATTGATGTTCAACAAATAAAAAACAGATATAATACAGATGAACAAATGATAAAGCTTGGGTTGCTGAATATTCGATCCCTTACTTCAAAATCGCTCATAGTTAATGATATGATTTCAAGTTATAATCTAGATGTGCTGTGTTTGACAGAAACCTGGCTAAAACCAAATGATTACATTACTTTAAATGAGTCAACCCCACAAGATTACTGTTATAAACATGAACCTCGTCTAAAACGCAAAGGGGGAGGTGTTGCTGTAATTTATAGTAATATTTTCAAAACCACTAAGAAATCTATTTTTAAATATACTTCTTTTGAAGTGTTGGTGCTTAATGTAAAAATATATAGTGTAAACGATAAATCACGTTTGAGATTTCTGCTGGCTACTGTATACAGGCCACCAGGGCACCATAAAGATTTTATCAAAGAATTTGCGGACTTTCTATCAGAATTAGTATTGGCTAACGATAAAGTACTAATTGTTGGTGATTTTAATATACATGTAGATAATGAAAAAGATGCATTGGGATTGGCACTTAAAGACATTGTAAACTCAATTGGAGTTAGACAACACGTGTCAGGACCCACTCATTGTCGTAATCATACTCTAGATCTAATATTATCACATGGAATAGATGTTGATGCCGTTGAAATTCTGCAGCAGAGCGATGACATCTCAGACCATTATCTAGTCTCATGTAAATTACATTTAGCCAAGGCTGCAAAGCCGACTCCGTGTTATAAATATGTTAGACCTATAACTTCTGCCACTAAAGATTGCTTTATCAATAATCTTCCTAATAAGTTTCATCATCTCAGCATCCCGGATAGCTTAGAAGAACTCGATATTGCAACAGAAACTTTTAACTCTCTCTTTTCCAGCACTTTAGACGCAGTTGCTCCGTTGCGCTTAAAGAAGATTAAAGAAAATAGTCCAACGCCGTGGTACAACGAGCACACTCAGGCCCTTAAGAGAGCAGCCAGAAAAATGGAGCGCAACTGGAAGAAAACAAAACTAGAGGTATTTCGGATTTCATGGAAAGAGAGCTCGATTGCTTACAGAGAGGCTTTAAAAGCTCCTAGATCTGCTTATTTTTCAACCCTATTAGAAGAAAATAAACATAATCCTAGGTATTTATTTGAAACAGTGGCTAAACTAACAAAAAAGAAAGCTTTAAGCACAGAAGTTTCCAAGCAACACAGCTGTAATGACTTTATGAACTTCTTCACTTATAAGATTGATAATATCAGGGACAAAATTATAACTATGCAACCGTCTACTACAGTATCGCATCAGGGAGTGCATTGTAGTCTCCCTGAGGAAAAATTGTTTTCATTTGTTGCTATAGGAGAGGAAGAATTCTGCAAACTCGTTAATTCATCTAAATCGACAACTTGTATGTTAGACCCTATACCGACTAAGCTACTGAAAGAGATGCTTCCAGAGATCATAGATCCTCTTCTTAATATCATTAATTCGTCTTTGTCTCTAGGATATGTACCAAAAACCTTTAAGCTGGCTATGATAAAACCGCTTGTTAAAAAACCGCAACTTGATCCTTCAGAATTAGTCAATTACAGGCCGATCTCAAATCTGCCTTTTCTGTCAAAGATATTAGAAAAAGCAGTATCCTCACAACTGTGTTCCTTTCTTGAAAGAAATGATATCTGCGAGGATTTTCAGTCAGGATTTAGACCGCACCATAGTACTGAGACAGCTCTCATTAGAGTTACAAATGATTTACTTTTATCATCCGATCGTGGTTGTATCTCTCTATTAGTGTTACTTGATCTTAGTTCTGCATTTGACACAATTGACCACAACATTCTTTTAAATAGACTGGAAAACTATGTTGGCATTAGTGGAATTGCACTAGCATGGTTTAAATCATACTTATCTGACCGTTATCAGTTTGTAGCAGTAAATGAAGAGATGTCTTATCGATCACAAGTTCAGTATGGCGTACCACAAGGCTCAGTACTAGGACCGCTGCTGTTCACTCTGTACATGCTACCATTAGGACATATCATTAGGAAACATGGAATTAGCTTTCATTGTTATGCCGATGATACTCAGCTGTATATTTCTTCAAAACCTAACGAAACTTACCAATTCACAAAATTAACGGAATGCATAGCTGATATAAAAAATTGGATGACTAGTAATTTCCTACTACTAAACTCTGAAAAAACAGAGATTCTAATTATTGGACAAAAAACTTCCACACGTAATAACCTAGAATACTGTCTAACACTTGATGGCTGCTCTGTTAAGTCTTCGTCGTCGGTTAGGAACCTGGGTGTGCTCATTGATAGCAATCTTTCATTTGAAAGTCACGTGTCTAGTATCTGTAAAACCGCATTTTTCCATCTTAAAAATATATCTAAATTACGACATATGCTCTCATTAACAAATGCGGAACAATTAGTTCATGCTTTCATGACAACAAGTCTAGATTATTGTAATGCTCTACTGGGTGGTTGCCCTGCACGCTTAATAAATAAACTACAGCTGGTCCAAAACGCAGCCGCTCGAGTTCTTACTAGAACCAGGAAATATGACCATATTAGCCCGGTTCTGTCAACACTGCATTGGCTGCCTATTAAACATCGTATACATTTTAAAATATTGTTGATTACTTACAAAGCACTAAATGGTTTAGCTCCGCAGTACTTGAGCGAGCTCTTAACGCATTATAGTCCTTCACGTCTATTGCGATCTCAAAATTCGGGCCAGTTGATAATACCTAGAATATCAAAATCGACTGCGGGCGGTAGATCCTTTTCCTATTTAGCACCAAAACTTTGGAACAGTCTTCCTACCATTGTCCGGGAAGCAGACACACTCTGTCAGTTCAAAGCTAGACCAAAAACACATCTCTTTGACCTAGCATACACATAATATATTATAGACTTCTATAACTCAATGTTAGGCTGCATAGATTAGGTCAGCCGGAACTGGGAACACTTCCCTTAAATCCTGATGTACTCGTTACATCATCATAAGAAGAATGGCATCTACGCTAATTTTAGTGTCTTTGTTTATCCCGAGGTTTTCCCGCAGCCGACCGGATCCAGGCCGTATCCAGATCTGACTAGGAGCTTTGCCTGGACCCGATGACAACGCAGTGCTGAAGTGCCAACTAGCCTCTCCCTATGGAGGATCCCTTTCCCACTCTAAAGATAAAATGTTGTGATTCCGGTTCGCGTACCCACCCCGAAGTGATAAAATAAAACAAAATTCTGTATCAAATTACAGTTACTGTAAATCCGGCCTCTAGTTCATAAACGCCAGAGGAGAACTGGCCCCCGACTGAGCCTGGGTTCTCCCAAGGTTTTTTTTTCTCCATTAGGTCACCTGATGGAGTTTTAGGACACCAGTAGGTCACTTGATGGAGTTTTTCGGTTCCTTGCCACTGTTGCCTTTGGCTTGTTCAGTTGGGGATATTCAAAATAATTAGCCAAGCATTAATACCATTGATCAGCCCTACCAAACGTGGATGTTTTTTCACTAAGAAACAAACATTGTTATGTTATTTGATTGATATTGTGAAGCTGCTTTGATGCAATTTATATTGTGAAAAGCGCTATATAAATACACTTGACTTGACTTGACTTGACTTGAAGCGGCAGCACAAGCCTGCCTACCGTTCTCACACCGGAAGTGGAAAAAAAAATAGTGTAAATTAGAGGTATTTCGGATTTTATGGAAGGAGAGCTTGATTGCTTACAGAGAGGCTACTAGATCTGCTTATTTTTCAACCCTATTAGAAGAAAATAAACATAATCCTAGCTATTTATTTGAAACAGTGGCTAAACTAACGAAAAAGAAAGCTTCAAGCCCACAAGTTTCCAAGCAGCACAGCAGTAATGACTTTATGAACTTCTTCACTTCACTCTTCACAAGATTGATAATATCAGGGACAAATTATGCAACTGTCTACTACAGAATCGCATCAGGGAGTGCATTGTAGTCTCCTTGAGGAAACATTTGTTGCTATAGGAGAGTGTTGTGAACTTCTTTCTTCTAAAGTGTAGAAAAATCAGAAGCGCAGACCAGGAGACGTTGGGGTAACTTTCAACAGGATTTTTTATTGGGTAGTCGCTGTTGCATCGCTGTAGTACATTTCATCCAAGTCTAACTAAGGCAAAATACAGTCTGTATTTTATACCTTTAAAGGGGGAGGAGTTACATCGAGGTGGAGACAATCTAAACATAGCATGTAAATGAAGTACAGGAGTCAACTCTTCCTGGAAATTCCCTAGCCCTGAACTCATCAGCATAACAGTGTGAGATGGTAATCCACTCAGCCTGATTGTATACCTTCAAGACAAAAGCTAAGGTCAGACACCTGAATTGCTTGACTTAATCTTCCTAAATATTCAATGACCGGGACAGGGGCTCCGAGAGCCATTAAACTCATTTAACTTACAAAAGAGCAAATGCTAACTTCAGTCCACGAAACTTTCTCAGTTTAGATATTGGAACCTAAATTAAACATTTTAATAAATTTGTAACACTACAATAGGAAAATTTTTGCAAACTCAATTCATCTAAATCAACAACTTGTATGTTAGACCCTATACCGACTAAGCTACTGAAAGAGATGCTTTTAGATGTCACAGATCCTCTTCTAAATATCATTAATTTGTCTCTGTCTCTAGGATACGTACCAAAAACCTTAAAGCTGGCTATGATTAAACCGCTTGTTAAAAAAACGCAACTTGATCCTACAGAATTAGTCAATTGAAGGCCGATCTCAAATCTGCCGTTTCTGTCAAAGATATTAGAAAAAGCAGTATCCTCACAACTGGGTTCCTTTCTTGAAAGAAATGATTTTCAGTCAGGATATAGACCGAACCATAGTACTGAGACAGCTCTCATTAGAGTTATAAATGATTTGCTCTAATCATCCGATCGTGGTTGTATCTCTCTATTAGTGTTACTTGATCTTAGAGCTGCATTTGACACCATTGACCACAATATCCTTTGCAAAGACGCAAATGACGCGAATTGGGAGACGCGTTTGCCGCGAACGTCTTCCGCGCAAGTTGAAAAATTTGAACTCGAGTGGAAGATTCGCATGACGCTTTGTTGCGCCAGCCAATCAACGAAGAGCTAATTGATACGTCCGGTCTATCACTGTTGTCAAATAGCGCTGGAAAGCGGCTGTCATCCATGCGCAGTTTCTGGAGAAGACGGTGAAAGTCACAGAGTTGAATGCGCCTCTGATGGTGCTGTGAACCCAGACATGTCGGCGTTTGGCTTTCCTTCGTATTTGGGACTTCCACAACAAGTACAGAGCAGCAATATCTTTTATTTCAGACATGACGGAAACGTATGCCAGAAAGAAATTGTGTTGTTGTTTTTTTATTCGTGAGTGACGCGGACGTGGGAATGGGTTCAAAATGTTCAAGCGTCTAACTAGACGCGATAGACGCTCTATTCGCGTTCGGTGTGAACACACCATTAGAACGCTACTTGTTTTGGCTTAAGTCGACAAAATGTCCAAGAAATCTAAATCTTTTGTCTGGCTGCATTTTACAAAAAAAGACAAGACTGTGGAGTGCAAGCTATGCGGCCTAAAGCTAACTTACCATAGCTCAACGACCAATATGGCCAAACATATTTCTCATGTTTTTGGTTTTATTTGTACACTTGACGCGTTTGAAAATAGCCTAAATAATGTAACAAAACGAAAATAAACCTAGATCGGCTGGACAAAAGTTAACCCATAGCTTTGAAAGTAAAGAAGAATATACAGCCTGTATAAACGAGAGTTTTTGTTAGGATTTTTTATTATTTGGCAGTTGTATATTTTTTGCAGCGTGTAATAAATGTTCAATCAAAATGCAAAACATCACGTCTTTTTTTTTTTTAGTCGACTGAGCAGGACAGGACTTTGGTTGACTAAAGCCCTATACAAGATATCATTAGGAAACATGGCATTAGTTTTCACTGTTATGCCGATGATACTCAGCTCTATATTTCTTCAAAACCTAACAAAACTTACCAATCCACAAAATTAACGGAATGCACAGCTGATATAAAAAATTGGATAACTAGTAATTTCCTACTACTAAATTCAGAAAAAACAGAGATTCTAATTATTGGACAAAAAACGTCCACACGTAATAACCTAGAATACTGCCTAACACTTGATGTCGGTTAGGAACCTGGGTGTGCTCTTTGATAGCAATCTTTCATTTGAAAGTCACGTGTCTAGTATCTGTAAAACCGCATTTTTCCATCTTAAAAATCTAAAAAATCTAAATTACGCCATATGCTCTCATTGACAAATGCGGAACAATTTAAATTATTGTAATGCTCTACTGGGTGGTTGCCCTGCACGCTTAATAAACAAACTACAGCTAGTTAAAAACGCAGCAGCTCGAGTTCTTACCAGAACCAGGAAGTATGACCATATTAGCCCGGTTCTGTCAACACTGCATTGGCTCCCAATCAAACATTGTATACATGTCAAAATATTGCTGATTACTTACAAAGCACTAAATGGTTTAGCTCCGCAGTACTTGAGCGAGCTCTTAACGCATTATAGTCCTTCACGTCTACTGCAATCTCAAAATTCCGGCCAGTCAATAATACCTAGAATATCAAAATCGACTGCTGGCGGTAGATCCTTTTCCTATTTAGCACTAAAACTTTGGAACAGTCTTCCTACAATTGTCCGGGAAGCAGACACAATCTGTCAGTTCAAAGCTAGATTAAAGACACATCTCTTTGATCTAGAATTCACATAATACATTATCGACTTCTATAATTCAATGTTAGGCTGCATAGATTAGGTCAGCCGGAACTGGGAACACTTCCCTTAAATCCTGATGTACTCGTTACATCATAAGAAGAATGGCATCTACGCTAATTATAGTGTCTTTGTTTATCCCGAGGTTTTCCCGCAGCCTGCTGGATCCAGGCCGTATCCAGATCTGACTAGGAGCTTCGCCTGGACCCGATGACAACGCAGTGCTGAAGTGCCAACTAGCCTCTCCCTATGGAGGATCCCTTTACCACTCCACAGATAAAACGTTGTGGGGAAATTCGGTTTGCGTACTTACACCGAAGTGATAAAATAAAATTCTGTATCAAAATTTATAGGCAAGACAAATAGTTTGTTTAGGCATGATTTGTAGGGAATTACAAACCTGCGTACATATATTCAAACGCACATAACTATAGAATCAATTCTTAATGAGCATGTGAACGCCATCAGCGTTTATCACAGGCTCACTTTTAAAGTCTGTTTAGATAGAACGCTGTCGTCTTAGCGGCCCCTAATTTAATTATGAATGATAATTTCAACGGAAGTGAATCAATCAGAACTAACTTTAGCTGGAGAAAAACATTATTCAAGAACCGCTATAAAGCCAAAACAATCTCTGTTACCTTAAATTATATGTTTATCTCTGTAAAGCGGATTTGAAACAATCTACATTGTTAAAAGCATTATATAAATGAAGATGACTTGACTCCTGTAACTTTCAGCAAAAAAAAAAAGTGCGGTGATGACCGTCACCGCGGTAGGCATCTCATTAACGCGATATTGTGGTGATGTGGTTATCGTCACACCCCTAGATCTAATGAAACCAGAACAACATGTGATCCTGAGTCCAACGATAATAATATATCGTAAACTGCACATTTCTTTAGTTTCATACAGATTACATTGCAGGAGAATATTTGTATTAAATGTGAATTGTTTTATTTAAAAGTTTACATTTCAAGCTTTCTCTAGACCAGGGATGGTTAAACTACGGCCCGTTAGGCTGTTTAATCCGGCCCGTCGAGTATTTAAAAAATTGTTGTAAAGACCGCGTTCATTTAGCCTTTATCCTGCAATACTTTTCAGTTGTTTCCACTAGATGGCGCACTCCAAACACTAACACAGACCTTTGCTAAACCGTCTGTACACACAGATATTTATTCTTCATGTTTGCAGTCGTATTGAGCCCTTTTTTAACAATGAGTGGACCAAAGAAAAGAAAAGTGGACAGTGAGTGCCGAGTTTTTAATAAGGAGTGGAATAAGCAGCTAAATATTTTTTCAAAGAAGTCCGATCAAAATCTGTATTTCTTATTTGCCTAGAAACCATTGCAGTTTTCAAAGAATATAATATCAGCTACTATTTTCATATACTTTTCCAACAAGCATGCAAACTATGTTAGTAACCAGTCGACAAGCTACTATTCAGGAGTCAAGTACCAAGGCAAGTTATTTGCTGGCATTCAAATTAGCAAAGGCCAGCAAACCTTTCTCCGAAGGGGAGTTTTTGAAAGACTGCGTGGTACAGACTGCGAGTCTCTTGTGTCCAGAAAGCAAAAACAAATTTGAACAAATTAGTTTATCACGCAGAACAGTGACCCGCAATATACAACTACGATTTGACCAGTGACTTGAGCAAAAAAGCTGAGTCATTTAAGTTCTATTCGTTAGCACTGGACGAACGTAACAACTTAAAAGACACCGCGCAGCTCTTAATTTTTATCGGAGGGATTGATGATCATTTTGAGATCACAGAGGAGTTTTTGGCTATAAAAACTTATAGCAATAAGCAATTTTTTATAGCAATTTATTATTGCTATAAAGACAGTATCTTGCTCATTTAATCTCACCAGCCAATATATATATATATATATATATATATATATATATATATATATATATATATATATATATATATATATATATATATATATATATATACACACAATAATATTGAACCATTTGTCTGTGATATGTTTCTGTGATGCATCTTTCACGTGGAGCCACGGCGCGCACAACACACCAGCCCTGCTTAATGAGTGACGATGAGGACAGAACTAAACCTTCAAACGTATGGTTACACTTTAGCTCTTTGATATTAAACAAATTTTATTTTAGATTTCGATTTTGGCTTCCAATGATTATAGAAAATAAGATATTTGAGGTAGGCTAAAACCATAAAAAAACGAAAGCCGCATTCTGTCTAGCGCACCTTCCTTCCCATCACAGCTGTCATTTCTCCCTAAAACCCAAACGTACCGTCAGAATCAGCATGCTCTGTGATTGTTGTAAAATGCAGTCTCTACTGTTGCTAAAATGCGGGACGCGTTTGATAATAAAAAGCTGTTAAAAGCACCAAAATTGACGCAATAGACGCTGTTCCAAAGGCGGCGCGCGCTCCGATACACACTGCAACAAGACAGGCAACGTACTTTGGGCTTCGTGTGCGCTTCTAAACGATCAAATTTACACAAAAATGTGTCAAAATGTCCGTCTTGGAGAGTCACTTAAACAGTTTATTCACTTAAAAACAGTGTATGTCTTAAATGGGCGTAAATAGTTGGGAGACAATATGATGTGCAAAAATGATTAGATCTGCATTTGGTCGTAAAGAGGCAGCAGTCTAATAAACCTGCTGACGATTGCTCTATTAATGTGAATCAAACAACAACAGGCACAGAGAAAATCAGTCGCAGCTCTTGAATGAATAATGTTGCCTTTTATAAGCTTTAATCAAGCTATGATAAACTATGCAGTGTTATTTTACATTAGATTATTTTATTAAATCTCTTTTTAGCCCATATTACTCACCTGCACAGCAATGTCAGTAGACATTACTGAGATTAAAGCACTGGGGATATAATTTGTTTATTCGTCTCATTGTATACTTTTTTTTGTTTGATGTGTTTGTAGGCTACTTTGTTTTTGGTGTCCAATGCCTTCTGTAGATAAAACACAAAAGCCTGCACCCTTCTGCATAACATGCATGTTTTATTTGTTTTGTTAAAGCATTGCTTTTTATTTTGCTATTAATATTTATTTTACATTTCAAAATATAAAGCAATATTAATTATGTTCTAAATATTTTTTCCCCCTTTTTTATATAACAAAAATAACCGATAAGAATACCGTTAAAGTACCGGATCGATAAGCAGTATCGGTAAGAGTAGTAGTACCGTTAAAACCTTAACGATACCCATCCCTAGACTTAACCATCGTCAGTTCATTCAATTCTTTAAAGAAACTGATGCTGATCACCAGGACTTACTGTACCACTCAAATGTCCTTTGGTTAAGTGGCACAAACAAGTTGAGTTTGTGGCTAAACCTTTTACTGTGCTTGCATTATTGTGCTTGCTCTCTCTAACGTTCATCTGGGAACGTAACATGCACCATTTCACCAGATTTGTGTAACATAAATTATTTATAAACCTACGCCAACACAGGAGAATACATCAATACCTTTCTAAATATTCAAGCATCGCAATTTCAAAATCAAATTTTAATTAAATGTTTGGCCAATATTAGACAAGGATTTGATGTGCTGAAAAGAGAAACAACCACAATCATCAGACCATTGGTGCCCTCTGCAGGCATTTGTTAATACATAATGGACATAAGATGATCGTTTATATTATGTATATTACATTATGTATTTTAACAGTGTTGTTCTATAAATCCACATGATTGCTTGCTTTTTAAACTTTATTTGAACAAATTATTATTGCTTCGTTGTTATTATATATGTATTTTAAATTGTTCACTTATATCAAATTTTTATTACCACAAAATATTATCCAAGTTAAGATTACATGATTAATTGTCAAAATAAATCAACCGATTACTCGTTAACAAATCAATCATTAGTGACAGCCCTAGATGAGTTAAAGCTGACCTATTATGCAAAATTGACTTTTATAAGGTTTTTGAACACACATGACAGCCTATAATGGAAAAAAAAATAAAAAAAATAATAATCCCCATAAATCATTAACCATCTCTCCAAACGCGAGGTTTCAGATTTCAGATCTTGTAAAGAGGGGCATAATAGGAGCCCATTGTTTTGCATTGTGATGTAGTCGAATAAAGTTCAATAAAACACTATTTTCCAGTCATATATTTCATCATAAAACTAGTGTTAACTATTTCCTCATCTCATGAGCTAAGTGTATAGTCACACCCCTAATATTACAGTTTTTGTTAATATTTTGAATTAGATTTTATTTACTTTTTAACAATCTCTTTATTAAGGTTTCCAAATTGGCACAAAAATTAACAAAGTACACTTCTTGTGTCCAGATATAATGTGCAATAATGTCTAACATAAAAATATAATGTGAGTGATGCTATACATAATTTCAGGGCTCATTTGATCATCTGCTTTAAATAAAGATATGCCGTTTGTCTAAGCATCAGAACGCAAAGATGCAAAGAGGTAATTCTGAAAGAGCGACACGAGATGCTAAAAAACACTGTTTTCGTCTGAGGGATTTTAAACACAAACACTCACTATACATAGAGAGTGAAACAAATGTGAATATTACTACTTAAAAAAAGCTCCAGTGATTTTCATCAAACAGTCATTAATGAAGAGTGAAGAATGATCATCTCTCTGTTGCTCAGTATCTTCATCTTTCTCTCTGCATGTTTCTGCATCACTCGTGTCTTCACTCTCCTCTTTAATCAACTCCATCTTTACAACAGTGTCACTCGTTCATCTTTTACACCTGGAAACTGCTGGAGCAGAAAAATCATTATTAGTAGTTAGGCTGAATTCATCATGGTCCCATGTCACTCATGAATATTAAAAATGTGTGTGACGTGAAAGTATATGAACCATAAACTCACAGCTGATTGTGTGAAATAACACTGAACCCTTTCTCTGATCATGTTTCTGTGAAAACTTTTAGAAAGCTGTTCAAATCACTGATGCCACTGTATTAAGACTTTCGCTGTTTCTATTTTAATATGAAGTTACATATTCAGTATTTTTAGTTTTGCATATGAATGATAAATCTCTTCTCAGTTTTTTAAGATTCATCTTAGTTAATACAAAAATATCCTATAAAAATCAACTGTAAATTATATCATGTTTCTCTCTTGATTTCCAAAATCGTTAGCCTTACACATGTGTGTGTTTGAAATTAATAATAACAAAGATCTATATATTAAATGTACAGAACAAATACAATGACTGAATGAATTTTAACATGAACTAACAATGCTATTATTCTTTTTTTATTCTGCTCTATATCTGTCACGATTAGCCACGCATTTCCTGGGTTACTTGGACATTTCCACATTTCCCATCATACACCTCCCTGGACTGATAACACCAAACACCTGCACTGCACTGATTACACACACACCTGCACTTAATTTACACACACATAAAAGTCACTTCCACACACCACTTCTCTGTGAAGTCTTGACTTTCCTGGCTGTCATACTGAGCGTTGATCACTGTGGATTGCTTATTGCCTTGACCTTGGACTGTTTCTGATTGTTCTCTGCCTACCTCGACTTGGATTGTTACTGGACCTTGCTTCTCGCCACCTGCCCTGACTAGTGATGGCCAAATGAAGCGTTCCGAAGCATTATTGCTTTCTGATACAATTGTGTCGAAAATGGTTCATTACTCGAAGCTTCATTCAGATAGAAATTGCAGCACCATCTCCTGGTGAAGTAAATGTAATGCAACAAAGCTGACAACCATAAAATGCAAGTAGGCTTATGTTAACGCCCTGTTTATTACGTGTTTACCGAGGCGATCAAAGCTGAAACAGTGTTAGTGCTGTGAATCTCATTTATGTAGGTGAATTTTACAGATACTGATGAATTTCATGTGTTCACCTTGATAATAAAGCATTAAGCATGGTGTGTGTTATTATTTCTTTAGACAAGGACAGAAGATCAGACCAGCTTAAAAAAAGTTGGAAACCATCACAGAAATTCTAATGGTTTCTATTAAAATACCAATAGCAACCATTGGCTTTTACCATTTAAACCACTATAATTCTTTTTTGAAGTGTTTGGGACATATTCCATTAGGATTTAATGCCCCCACCAATAGAACCCAACACATATCAGTAGAGACCCACATAGACCACATACTCCCCCCGTATGTAAGTGATTTTTAGAACTAGGAGTGTGGAGAACTAGGAGTGTGGTGGAGGGGGGATGCTGCAAACTGTCAATGGATCGAGGTAAGACTGCTGAGTCTATATGTACCCTCTTATCATTGATTGCTGATTGCAGTCCACTCGTGTTAATTATCTGAACGTGCTCCTCCCGAACTTAGTTGATAAAACTTTTTTATCTTGTTTAGCTGTGGGAAGCAGAACTCTATAACTTGTAATTGGTGGGACTGATGTTGTTGTATGTTGAAAAGGATGCGCTTGTGTAACTGGTTGTACTTGTATAACGTAGCAGAGGATTTTTGAACTTTCTGTCTTTGATGCATGTTTTTATGTAACAATGTTCATATGTTCTCTAATTAATAATACAAAATATAAAAAATGTGGCATAGGGTGTGCTTTGAGTACATCATGCAGAAGGCTTAGACAAACTGTTCATAAAATTGTATGTTTTTTATTCAGGAATAGGCTATTATTTTCTCCACAGTCTGTATAAGAAATACAGCCGCCATGTTTCAAACCTGTCAACACTGGATTGGGCTGTGGAAGCAGTCAGGTGGTTCACTACAGGAGTGAACCAGTGTGTTTGCTTCAGACGTCATTTTCACGTGACTGACGTGATGATACAAGCTCCGAAGCAGTGGTTCATTGCAAGGACCGTTCGAGTTTGAAGCAAGCTTCGGAGCGTCGGTGTCAGACGTAACATCACTAGACCTTGCTTCTCGCCACCTGCCGCGACCATTGCTTGTTATCTGGTTTGTCTCTGCCTTTTCTCCATTGCCCTGTTTGCTGGTGTTGATCCCTGCCTTTCTGACTACTCTAATAAAAGCTGCATATGGATCCCTGTGTGTCTGCTGTGCTGAATCATTACAATATCATTCTTATTATTCATCTAAAAAATGTAGAAAGTGTTGAAAAAGACCTGAAGTTTGTTGTTCCCCACAAACTAAGCAGTGTGTAATATATTTTTTTTTTGGCTCGGTTTCTTTTGGCTTTTGATGTTTTTTTACTTTTCTATTTTTGCTACCAAACAAAATTGACATTTTTTTACTTTTTGTTGAGAAAATCTGATTCTGTGCCTGGATGAACGAACTGTTGAATCTGTGGTCTTTGTACAGAAAATTTGACTGACAGTTTACAGTAGTTGTATATGTTTTTTTCTCCTTTTTGTAATTTTCTTGTGAGAAATGGTGTGAAATACAGACATTTCTAAACTCATTCGGCACTGTCCTTTGTGATTTATTTTTTATTTCGTGTATGTAACTGGTGGCATCCAAGTTATCTGGGTTATTGTTCTGAAAATATTGACAGGGTTACACCTGTCTGGCGCCCGAACTTATTAACTTTTATTTGAACAATCGTTGGTTGATTGTTTGAATTTATTATCGGGCCGCCACCGTTACCGTTGATGAGCGACTCCTGCGCAAGCACCGTTCTCGTATCTCAAGGAGGAGCAGAAGCATAAAAGGAGGAGCGACGACTGTGCAGAGGACCAGGCCTGGACTTACGCTCGCTGCATCTGAAATTTAGGCAGTGACTTGTTGCCTCGCTGCCCTATCAGGCAATGACTTTGCAGGCAGCATTTGCGCACCAAGGAACCTCAAGGAAATGAGGCAGCGTAACAGTTTAATGATCTACAGCAAAGTAGAGCGAGCTTCCGTGAAAACTAAGTGAGTATGTAATGACTACAATAGTCATTTCTCGGTAGATATGACATCATAGGTGGAAATGTTTATCAAAAAAAGTACGTTTACACACTAACTGTCCTCCTTTTCAAACCGCCAATAGTGTTTAGTTTATCTCAGTATAATGAAGACTCTCTAATATTCTGGTGGTCACAAGACGGTCAGAGACGTATATCTCTTTAATGGGTGGTAATTTGCAGCCACATTTAAACAGTAGTGTTTGTTATATGAACGCACTCTGTCAAACCGAACAAAACAAGCAGCATAACTCCATCAAACTTCCTCGGTGTATGCGCTATAGACCACGCCCCAATAACTAGACTGTTCCGTTAATGCACGTCTTCTATCTCTTCACGTAGTATTTATTTAGCCACAAGGGGGCATTAGTTTCTCTTTTATACATCTAATACAGAATGGAGAGCCTTTTCAACAGCCACCCCCACATTTGCTCTGTAAATGTGTACCTTGGAAAAGGAAATCTCAGTTTGGGCACAATACTAAGGGGTAATAGGCTAAGACGGGAAATTGGGCGAAGATAGATTTTGTTCTTTACTTCAACCTCGGCCACCCTGACTCTACCATCTTCTCCAGGGAAAACTTTAGTAACTTGTCCAACTGGCCACAGAGCCAGAGGGAGCTGCTGGTCAACAATCATGACAATAGTTCCAGGTGTTAAGTTTCCTGACTCTTTGTGCCATTTTTGGCGTGACTGAAGTCCTGGTAGGTAATTGCGAATGAAATGTTTCCAGAAATGGTCTGCCATAATCTGACTATGCCTCCACAGTCTTCTACTCAACATCTCTGATTGTGGATACACCACTTAAGGTAGGGATAAGTCCAGCCGCCCCATGAGCAGCATATTAGGAGTGATTGGGTCTAAGTCCGCTACATCAGACGAGGTATAACCGAGGGGTTTAGAGTTGAGAATGCCCTCAATCTCAACAAGTACAGTTCGTAGGACTTCCTCGGTTACAATCTGATCCCCTATAGTAGCAACAGAGGGCAGTTTTAAGGGATCGAATTTCCCTTTCCCAACAGCCTCCAAAGTGTGGAGCACCAAGGGGATTGAACTTGAATCAAATCTGTTGGCTGGCTAACTGCTCTTTCAATGTTGGGCGAAGTGCAGAAAAAGCTTCTTGTAACTCTTGATCACCACCCTGAAAATTCGTCCCATGATCTGAGATGATCTCTAATGGCTTCCCCCTACGGGAGATGAATCGTCTGAAGGCCATTACAAATGAGTCAGTGTCTATGTTGCTGAGGATGTCTAAATACTTGTGTTACCTCGTTAGCTCGTGTTGTCAGACACTTGAATATGAGCCCCCATCGTTTCTCATTTTTGCGTCCAATTTTAACGAGGTAGGGTCCAAAACAATCTACCCCCGTTGAGTAGTAGGCAGGTTGCAATAAGCGCAGTCTTGATGGGGGAAGGTCAGCCATCTTCTGAGACTTGGCTTACCTCTCCATACTTTACAGCCTAAACAAGATCTTTGATGTTGTCGAATAACTTCCCTGCCCTTCAAGATCCAGTATTTACGTCGCACTTCTGCAAATACACGTTCTGCTCCTGGATGGTGCAGTTTTGCATCAAAATCTTGAATGATCAACTTGCTCAGGGGGTGTCTAGAGTCAAGAACTATGGGGTGAATTGCAAATTCCTCTAGTTGTTCTGTCCTTCTGAGGCGACCACCAACCCTAAGGAACTGCATATCACTATCATATTCCGGAGCGAGGCACAGGAGACGGCTACTCATGGGTAAAGGTTACTTGACTTAAGATGGCTGACTTCAACATGGAAACCTTGGCTCTGTGGCAGATATCCAGGCAGAGGAGAGCTATTTCTGTATCTTGGTATTCATCTGCAGTCAGAACATCATTATCCGCGGCCGCCCCATGCAATACCCGGGCAGTAGCTTTGAGCAATTTGTCATAGGACTGGAATTGACCACAATCAGGCAACGCTGGATTTATGGCTGGAACAGTAAGACCGCAAAAAGTAGCTTGTTTCAACTCTTCATCATCCCTCTGTAGATGGAGAAGTGGACTCTGAGGCCACTGATCTGGGAGCAGAAGGAGGAATGGTGGACCATGGTTTCACCGGCTTGTATTGGACAACTCAACCAAAGTTTTGCCACGTGTGATGTCGTCGGCTGGATTTGTTTTGGAATCGACATAATGCCAAGCCCCTGGGTCAGTCAATTCCTGTATCTCCGCTACTCTCGTTCGAACAAAAACCTTAAATCTACATGAGTCGGCTTGGATCCAGGTTAGCACAGTAGTTGAATCAGACCAGAGCGTGATATGCTGGATTGGAATGCTAATTTCTGACATCAGAAGCTTAGCCAGCTGAGCTCCAGTTAAGGCAGCACACAGCTCTAAACGAGGGTTTGACTGCCGCTTTTTGGGGGAAACTCTTGAACGGGCAGTCAGGAAAGCTATTTCTATGTCTCCCTGGGGACTCTGTGTCCGGAGATAGGCTACGGAGCCGTAAGCTTGCTCTGAGGCATTGCAAAAGATATGTAGCTCTCTTAGACATTGGTTGTTGTCTAATTCTGCAGTAACATAACACCTGGGGAGAGAGATGAGCTGGAGGTCTGGCAACTCCAATTCCCATGCCTGCCAGGCGTGGAGTAACTCACTTGGTAGTTGGGGATCATCCCATTCCCTCTTCTTGTCCCACGGGCGCTGCACTAATATTTTAGCTCTTGTAGTGCAAGGAACAATGTAGCCCAATGGGTCATATTGGCTAGCCAAGACCTTATAAATGTTGCGCATTGTGGGGACTGAGTAGTCAATGGGACGGTACTGATATGATAGTGTGTCCGATATACAGTGCCAATGTAGACCAAGTGTGGATTCTTGAGCATATGGTTGACCTTGTGTCAGCCACAATTCAATACTGGTGGACCTAGCATGGAATGGGACATGGCTCAGGACATTAGGGAAGTTACTAGCCCATTGTCTTAAATCAAACCCACCTGTAGCTAAGAGGTTTTGCAACTTTGTCACCAGTGACTCTGCTTCTTCCTCAGAACTGAAACTTTGGAGGAAGTTGTCCACATAGAAGGATTTCTCAATGCTTTCACGGACATCTTCTCCTGGTTGACTATGATCCATGATGTGTTTCTGTAATGCAAATGTTGCACAACATGGACTGCATGTCGTCCCAAAGGGAAGGACTTGCCACTCATAGACTTGGGGAAGGTCTTCTCTCTTGAGATCTCTCCACAGGAAACGTAACAGAGGGTGATCCTCTGGCAGTAGACGCACCTGATGAAACATTCCCCTGATGTCACTGCTGTAGGGTATGAGCGCAGAATCATGAAGTCATTATTTCTTAACACAATAAACATGTTAACGAAGGGTTTCTAAAGCCCCAACCTACGACTTTTCCAATTCTAAATCTTCCGTTAGCGCCAGCCAGTCTGGAGGGTAGATTAAGTCTTGACATCTTTAATCAAAGAAGACCGTTATCTCCAAGCCCCCCCCCCCCCCCCCCCAGCGAGGGAGGAATGCCAGATACGCAAGCAGACACCACACACACACATACACACACACACACATATATGCATCTCTAACAGTAAAACCCAGAAATGAGTGATTCTGAAATGTAAACATGATGTATTCCTGTATGTTTGAAGTTTATACTGTATCGAGTCTATCTAGGACTGTTAGTTTATGTAGTTGAACTTAGCGGACTTCTATAAAAGTCTAAGAGTATATATACATATCCTTGTATGCTTAACAAACATAGACTGAGTGGTATCAAACGAAATCTAACGACTTGCTTGAGCCAAATATATGTAAGAAGTTACTGAAAAAAAATTCTACTATATTTTTCCTATCTTTGTAAGTGAAAGGGTTAAACGCTCATCCTCATAAAACACGCAAATGAGGTCATCAGACTAAGACAAAGGGAAGATCTGGCGCCAAAATCTGTGAGTTGCTATTGGTCTGTGCTCCCAAAGAAGGGGGCGTTAAGTTTCACTTTAAAAGAGGTGACATGGCTCTTCTTCATGCTACTCTTCCTGTGTATGTCCTGCGACCTAGTCGTCTTATTTTATCTTTGGTTTTATTTTATGTTTAACTCAGTCTTTTATTTGATGCTCAGTTCTCGTCGGCAGACCGAACGCGGCATCTTGCATTTTTGATAGAAGTCCTTTATCCTTTGGGTAAAAGGACTCCTCCACAACATAACCTTAAGACTTTCGAATTTCCCGCGAGCCAAACACGCTCTCAAAACACAGAAAGGACGCTTCCAGCTCACCAACTACGAGGACATGCACACCCACACACGCCTGCTTGCCCAGCGACATAAAGGTCCCGTGCAAGTATAATTCAATCCAGATTCAAGCACGTTAAAATGTGTATTTTCCTTCTTGGCTCTAAAGGTTCAACTGTGGTAACAATCTTTGTTTTCCTGTCTTCTACTTTTCTTTCTTACTGTTTTTGCTTTTATTATTCGATATGTTCATTGTTAAATGTAGTTGTAGTTTCTAGTTCATTTTGTTTAAACCCATTATACTCTCAATTGTCTCTGTTTGTTGGTCACGGAACAAAGGCTCTTTAAAGTATGATCTAAAGCTACGAGCTGGTACTGTTAAAGTTAACTAATTTGATTAGCAAACTTATACTAAGGATAAACCTTGTTGAGAATTGATAACGAATATCAAACGATCAGCTCGGCGGACGAACTGATTAGTTGTGGTAACAGTTACAGTTAACTCTAAGGTATTCTGAAAATTAACATAGCCCGCCATAATCTCTCCACTTTGATTATACAGGTAGGTAGGGGAAAAGGAAGTAGAAGTGAAGAGACACTGTTGTTCTGAGAGGCAATGCTTAATTTCTTGAGTGGGACCCTGCAGTGTCCAACCCAGGCGGGTCCTTTTGGAGGGCCTAGACAAACTGGTTCAACTGGTGTAATGAGGTGTGGATAGTCAGAACCTATGAGGAGGAGTGGCTGTACGGAATCAATCTGTTGCAGCGGTAATCCCTGTAGATGCCGATACTTGCTCTGTAACTCACTGACTGGATGTGTATGTTCGGCCAGCCCGAGTGGTTCAGCGGTAAAGGCCTTGTGAATCTTGAAGGAAATCTCAGGTTGGAAGGCAAGTGAGACAGAAAGAGCCACAGCAGCCCCTTGTAGATTGTGGCGGTCTTGACGTACTGTACGTAAAACTAGTTCTTCAGGCTGACCCATCAACTTCAGCTGTTGAACTGCAGAGTGATGGAGTATTGTACGTTCGGACCCATCATCTAGTATGGCGTAAGTTTCCAAGCAATGGTCACCATTTCTCAAGAGCATCTTACAAAGCTTTAACAAAATGTGGCGGCTGCCAGTGGGTCGATCTAGGTGCAAGGTCTCTGTGTGGTGTTCACTAGGCAGCTCTCAGAGGTTCCAGGATCTGGAGAGACATTTGTCTTTTTGGTGGGTCGAATATTAACCTCATGGAGGACAAATAAGTGTCTACTGTTACAGATCTTGCAAAGAGTTCTCAGATAACATTTTGCCAACAGCGATTGTTTGTTTGAATCCATTTCACTTTCTTATCTCTGTTCAACTGACTGAAACTAGAACAGCCATTCAAGTAGTGATTGTTTACATCACAATATGGACAGAAGATATTTCTCTCTCTGGACTTAGACTCAGTTTCCTTCACTGGCATGGCTCTTGAGACTCTTGAGGCTCTTGAGTGCATTTCTCTGTACCAAGGAATATACTTGTTCGGTTGGTTGGACGTTTCAAATCCTTAATTTGGCCCTTTCTGCTCATGGCTACTGGCTTACTCGTGGAAAGAGAGAACCTGGAATTATCTTCTTGAACCTGCAGCTCGAACTCCAGCCAGGCTGAGAAATCCAGTAATGTAGGGATAGATACTCGGTGGGGATAGATAAACCTTCTGAAGCCTGTCTGCAGATCATGTGGAAGCTTACACAATAACCTTGAGACATGGGATCCGCACTCCAATTCAACATAACCCTTCTTGCCCAGCTGCCGAAGCATACTGACTAATGAGCGAACTCTTAATGCAAACATCCTGAAAGCTTTCACATCTCCACTGATGATGTTCGGGGCATCCATAAGTTCTGCTATTCTCTGAAAGGCCAGCTGGTGGGGTTGTCCATACTGCTGATTAAGTGATTCCATAGTATCTGAGAAGGGATGCAAGGAGTTGCTGTAGGAATCTGCTATTGTTGGAGAATCCTGCTACCCCTCCTCTATCTGATGCTTGAGTCTGAATGCTGTAATGCTAAATAAAAGTAGGCCATAGGGCAATGTAGAGATGGAAAAGTACCTAAAAAACCCATGTAATGCCTAGATGACGTTGGTGCAAGGTACAGGAAAGTACTAAAAAACATATATGATGTAATTTAAAAAAAAAACCTATACATGTGATGTTCCGCCACCAATAGAAATAAGGCCTCGGAGCATGTGATCTTAACTGTGGCGTGATACCGAGGAGGAGCGAGGTGTTAGAGATAACGGTACAAACACTGGTTGAACACTGGCGATAAGAAAGATGTATAAAACCTGTGTGTTAACCACTGTAAGATCAGATGACTCAGCTGACCATCTCACTTTGTTGAATTGCTCAATAAAGTTCTTCTTTTGAGACCTGGAACTCCGACTTTTCAGCTTTTTGAAGACTAACTCCTACAAGATTTTGAAGATTGCAGACCAGAGCCAGAAACCATCTTTTGGCCACAACATAATTGGCGTCACGAACAGGACAGGCTTGGGGTCAGGAGATCACCGTGGTGTGGACGCTGACGGTGGCATTCACAAAACAAAGGCCGGCCAAAAATCAGGTAAGCAGTCTTTGCTTATATTTTGTTTTGTGAATTGCCTCTGGTAAGCTGACACACTTGATGATTGCTCTGAAAACTGTAAAAAAAAAAACACTGCAAAAGAACCTAGAATAACTGAGAGATAAACGATAAGAAGAAGGGGAGTCTGATTTCCAAGTCCAGAGAAGTTGCTGTGTGTTTTTTTGTCTGAAAAGGCAAGAAGTGTATAGCGTTGAGATTACGCTCATGAAGTAAGAATACACTGTCTAGTAAAAGAAGTGTTTAAAAGGCGCCAGGCAATGTAGGAAGTACACTGTCCATCTGTTTATTTGTCTGTCTGTTAAGAAAAGAATAGGGAGGTATTAAAATGTGCACAAAGTGAGAAAGGTAAAAAATAGATAAAGAATAAAACATCTAAAAATTCACATATAAATTACTGATAAAAGTTATATATATATAAAAAGGCAAGGGAAGTTAAAAGAATCAAGTTAAAGAATATAAAAATCATACACCGGAGGATTAAGATACAGAGAAGAGGGAGTTTTTGGCCCTCCTGGGCATTCAGCCAAGGGATGCATTAACTAGTCATTAATCAGGGATAGCTCTAGGAAAGCAGAGGACAGCTGAGCCAATTAGTGAGAAACAGTAGCAGAAGCAGAAAAGCTCAAAAATATGAATGAATAGAAAAGAATTACAAAGATGGAAAAGAAAAGTGTTAGAAACTAATGGATAAAACAAAGCCAATAAGCAAAAATAAAGTGAAAAGCTGTGTTTATCAAAAAACAAAGAACACTCCAAAAAATTGGTTTTGACTGTAAATATTGTGATCCAGATAGAGAAACCCAGCGCCTGTTGAATAAGAATTAAACTGAACGTTGGAGCTTTCCATGTATTTTGATATTGGAGTAAGGGTCAAAGTGTCAAAGTGGAATTAAAAATCATTTTTGGTTGGAAAAAGAATTTGTGGATGAGACAGGACAAAAGCAGATGTTAACAGATCAAAAAAGAGATGAACTCTTGAGAAATTTGACAAAAATCGCAAATCTTGACCAGCTTGACAAAGATTGGCCTCTGTTGGATTGGAGAGAGATAGTCAAAAAACAAATAACATTTGAGGTTTTGAGGCCTCATTTAAACAAATTCCACCTTCCCAAAGCCATCCTTCTGGAGTCAGCCTTTACTGCATCAGAGATTAAACTAAATCCAGTTTATGTCCCATACCTACACAGAAACGTTACACTCCGCTGGCCCAAGGAAGTGGGAGGGGCAACAATTTTGAACAACCTTTACATGACGGTATGCTCATGTATCAGACCAGTTAAGTGGGAAAGTGACATAATCTTTGAGGCAGGGAGAAGAGGAGATGTTAGGCCAGCACTGGTGGAAAATTGGACGTTGAAAAAACTAGTGGTAATGGTAGTACTGAAAAACAACCCACGCAACATTCGTCATATGTGGGTAGAGGTGTGGCGAAATAAGGAAGAGTTAGAAGAACAGTCAGGCACCAATAAAGATGCTGAAGCTCTGGACTAAAAGACACGGCAAGAGAGGGAACAGGGGGAGGAGACTGTTGGAAAAAAAAGAGAGAAAAACTTTAATTGATTTATTTGAACCATTAACATTAAACACATGCACTCGAGAAGAATTAAACATTTCAATAACCATGTGGAAAGTCCATGAGGTAAAGCTGACCCCATCTCTTACTTATCTGTATAGGAAAGGGAAAATAACTGCAAGAGGTTGATGGTTTGAGGACAACATAACCTGGGAGTTCGAATTAATTTACTTGGGGGAGGACATCATTTGGAAACGCAGCATACACGACAAACTAGGAGACAACGAGCTAGAAGAAGTGACGCCGAAGCCACTGTCTGAGGTACCAATACGAGCCATATTGAAATACCTTCAGAGAACAAAACAAATACCTGAATTAATAAATTTAACAGAAACATTTATACTGTACCGATACTTGGTTACAGCGATGGCTTCGGTGTCACCTCAAGAAGAGACCCCAGTAGAGCAGCTTGCATCACAATATCCAATATGTAGGGACACTATTAAAAAATTATCAAAGAAGTGGGAAAAAAGGACCAAAAAGTTAAATACTAACTGGCCAGCAGAGGGAACATTTGACTTGGCTATGTGTAGGGAAATGGGAGCACTGATAAAAAATCACAAGGCTCATGATAAAAGTCAGAAAAGGGAAGAGAAAAGAGGAAGGGAACAGGAGGTTTTGAACTTATTTAGAAACAAAGCCATACAGCTAATTAAGGAACTAAAAGAAAAAACAGAGAAGAAAGGTAGCACAGTAGAAACCCCACCCCCTTATGCACCACCCTACGATATGACTGGTAAACAGTTCCCCATGATGGAGGGCACTGTGAATATCAAAGGCAACGTGACCCTTACAGATACAAAGGATGAGGAAGAAGAAAGAGAGGAGGGGGAAAGAGAAGACCACAGGAATGCAAGCTATGAACACAAGACATTGACAGTTGCTGACATATTTGAAGCAGCATCTCCACTATACAAGGGACCATCAAGCCATGACGGAAGTCAAAGCAGTGGCTTGAACATGAAACACCTGACTGATGAACGCAAAACCCCCACTCTGTCCAATCCATATTGTCACGCACAGAAAGCCCTGCAGAGCCTTGGGAAAAGGCTGAACCAGGAAATAGACACTGATCAATTATTTGAACAAGAATGTGACAAACTGGAGCAAGGTATAAGGGCAGCAGAAGAACAAATCGATCACAACCTTAAATGCCTACAGGAATCCCTGAAAAATATCGCAGCTTCAGAACGACACGAACCTCGAGAATACCAGGGACATCAGAAACGTCGAAAGCACAAATCACGCTCACTCAGCCCAGTCAGACCCCGCAGGGAAATCAAGAGTGTGACAGGAACCCTGCTTCTGGAGGATATCTCACCAGCCACCCCACCAGCCACCCCATACAATCTGAGGGAACGACCACTGAAGAAGCCAAGTATGTATGGAGAGGAAGAAGACTGGCATGTGGGGAACCATAAGTTCTGCCCTGTACTAAGCACATGCAAACAAGAAAAGGACCCTCTGCAGAAAGAGAATCTGCAGTGCCCCATCGTGATTAAAGGACAACAAGGACAGTATGTGCCATGGGCAGGGCAAGATCTGGAGGGACTGATAGCCCGCCTACCTAATATACATGAAGGGGCCGGCAAATATACATGAAGGGGCCGGTAGGTTTTTCTTTTGAAAAACCTACCTCACCAGTCATTCCCCCCGACCCCATTCCAACACCACCCTTCTGCATCCAGGAGGATGAGGTGAGAACTACATTTAAGAGGCTTAAGATCAGGAAAGCAGCAGGGCCGGATGGGATCAGTCCTGCTTTGCTCAGCCATTGTGCAGCTCAATTGGCACCTGTATTTTCCACCATTTTTAACAACTCATTGAGCCAATGTACAGTCCCACAATGCTTTAAATGCTCCATCATTATTCCTGTGCAAAAGTCCTCAAAGATCACCTGCCTCAATGTCTTCAGACCAGTTGCCTTAACATCTGTGGTAATGAAAGCATTTGAACGGATTATTCTGGCATACCTGAAATCCTGCACTTCCTTGCTGATGGACTCATATCAATTTGCCTACCAAGCCAACCGGTCCATTGAGGATGCAATCAGCATAGCACTCCATCATACCTTGCAACATCTGGAATCACCAAACACCTGCACACGCATCCTGTTTATAGACTTTAGTTCTGCCCTTGACACTATTAACCCACTTAAACTCTTTACCACACTCTTGGACATGAACATTGACCCAGCCATATGCCACTGGATAAGGAGCTTCCTATGGAATAGATCACAGAGGGTGAAGGTTAATAACATAACCTCACACCCTCTCACCCTCAGTACAGGAGCTCAGCAGGGCTGTGTTCTCTCCCCTTGGCTCTTCTCCCTTTACACAGCATGCTTTGCATCCATGGACACTTCAGTGAAAACAATAAAATATGCGGATGACACAACTATTGTAGGCCTCATCTCAGACAATGATAAAACCCAGTAACGTATGGTGGTGGACCACGCTGTAAATTGGTGTTCGAACAATGACCTCCAGCTCAACACAGCCAAAACCCAGGAACTCATCATTGACTTTAGACGTAGGCCATTTCCCAAAACACCCATACAAATAAACGGCAACCCAATCACCATCACTGACTCCTTTAATTCTTAGGAACACACATTTGTAATAACCTGAAGTGGACAGCTAACACTAAACACATCATTGCAAAAGCTCAACAAAGACTTTACTTCCTCAGGCAGCTTAAAAAATACCGGATCAAACATCAGCTCCTTGTTCTGTTCTACTCCGCTATCATCGAGTCCATCATTACATCATCAATCACAGTTTGGTATGGTAGCACAGACAGCCAAACTAAGAAAAAACTACAGTAGATTGTCAACAAAGCATCCAAGATCATAGGAAAACCACTGCCCTCAGTCAATTCCCTCTATACACTTCGGACTGTAAAGAGAGCAAAGAAAATCATCTCAGACCCCTCACATCCTGCTCATCACATCTTCCAGCTCCTTCCCTCAGGGAGGCACTACAGGTCTCTCTCTACCAAGACCAAACACTTCACAAACAGCTTTTTCCCATTGCTATCAGGATTCTGAACTCCTCACTTTAGTTTAGTTTAGCTGTCTTCTACACTTCGCATGGTCATTTACCCACTGTATCTTGTATTGTTACATGTTGTAGAGTGTATTGTCTATTTGTTGTTTGTATACGCATGATGTAGAGCTTAAAACATACTGTACTGAAAACAAATTCCACCGGCATTGTCGTGTGGCTAAATAAACAAATCTAATCTAATCTAAATGGATCAGAATACTGGAGGAAGAGACAATGGGCAAGATTTTGGCCCTTGGAGATGTCAAGGCCCTGTTGGCCAAATGCGTGGGAGGAGCAAAGACTAATGAAATCTTACATGATGCAGGACTACACCAGGCAGTTGACTCGACTGGAATGGATGCCAGACCACTGGACTATTACAGACCAAAAACATGGCACATTCTGAGAATCACATTATCAAACCCAAATGGACCCAAAGTCACTGAGAGGGGAGCCAATAGGAGACGAAGAAAACCCAGTCATCTATGTACAGAAACAAGCCAGGAAGTGGAAACAGGAACTTGAAAGGGACCCTGAACATGACCCAGTCATAACAGTACTGTTTAGAACTGCCATAATTGAAGCTATACCTGCACCTGTGAAAGTGAAATTAGAAGACGTGGTGGGACTGACCTCAAAGTCATTAAAAGAATTCAGCGACCACGTGACCCATGCTGTGGAGCAATAAAGAAAGAACGAACAGAAACTGAAGAATCAAGAAAGAGAACTTCAAAGAAAACTGACTCAATTACAACTGGATGAATTAATCAACAAAAAGAAGAAAGTGCAAGCAGTTGTGAAGGAGACAGAAGATCCAACTGCCATGATGGCTGCTGTCAACATACCAAGTCAAGCACCACAAATTGTTCGGCAAGCACCAAACAACATGACTCAGAATGTGCCTGCTGGCATAGGCAACCCACAGCAACCAGCTGCACCAATTGTAATATACCTTCCTGAACATCAAGACAATAGAGGAACAAACCCAGGAAGAAGAGGAAGAGGGAGACAAGTTTACAACCAGCAAAGAAACCCTGCCCAACCAAGTATTTGTTGGGGATGCAATCAGCCTGGACACACCAAGAGATCATGTCCAGTTAATCCATGGCCTCTGGATGGGCCCCAGCAAAGACAGCCATGGCGGCAAGGAAATCAGAACCAGCAGTATCAGGTGTCTGGCCCCGTCAACACATGGCGTGGCCCAGACCAAGGATACTAGGGCTGCCCAGAGAATCCTACGGGGAGGAGTCAGCTTCCAATGTTGTCATCCAATGCTGACCAAGAACCTATGCTGCGGGTTAAGATAGAGAACAAGGTAACACCTATTATGCTTGATACAGGAGCAACATATACCTGCTTAAGCCCAACTTATGCCTCACACCTCCCCAGGTCTGGAAAATATGTAAAGACAGTAGGATTCTCGGGACTAACGCAGCAAATTCCAATGACAACTCCTGTTAGCATAAAAGTCAAAGACTCTGAGATAAAAATGCCTGTGCTGGTATCAGACCAAACACTAGTCAATCTGTTGGGAAGGGATGCAATATGCAAGCTAAATTTACAGATATGGTGCACCCCCAAAGGGATATACATAGATAATGCAGGTATAAAACAGATGACAGTGATAAGTAAGATTGATCAAGAAGAACCACAAGCTAATGCATTTTGGATTGGAAACTTAGATGAGGGACTAGGAAAAACACTGAACAAATGGGAAAGATACATAAAAGAACAATTCCTGAAACCAACCCCACCAGAAACTGAATATCACTGTACAATGATATATGACCCCTTTAGGAATCCAATACAGGAAAGAGAGTGGTTAGAGAAGACTGAGGGTCAAAAAGTACACTTATGCTCAAACCATATAATTATAGGACCCACAGGGGCAGCACTGCAAATTGAAGACAATGACTTCACCAGAACACGGTTTAGGGTTGATAATTCAGTCCCACATGTCACGTTGTATTTCAATGATGGGTATCAGGCAAAAGACCTAGGTCCAATGATGTTAAAAGCTAAAGAAAAACTGTGGGAAGCCACTGAGAACCCTTTCATTTTACAAACACCAGACAGAACACACTTAAAAATTATATGTGTAACTGATATGATAGGGACCCCAAAATTGGTAGTAGAGACAGAACAGCAGCATGATCCAATATCCAAAATGAAGGAACTAATGATAGAAATGGAACAAAGGGTGCCCCTACAGTTATGGTCTAAGCATGACACAGATGTAGGCTTAGTTAAGTCAGCAAACCCTGTTAAAATTACTATCAACCCAGGAGTTCAGTTGCCTAGGAGACAACAATACCCATTGAGACGTGAAGCAATAGAAGGAATAAGAAAAACAATTGACGGACTAATAGTGGCAGGAGTACTGATTGAAACCACTAGTTGTTGCAACACTCCAATTTTACCAGTTGAAAAGGCCGACAAATCTAAGTGGAGACTACTGCATGACCTCAGAGCAGTGAATGAAGTAGTGGAGGACTGGCCAGCTGAGGTGCCAAATCCGTATACGCTTTTGACAAATGTTCCACCTGCTGCTAATTATTTCACTGTGATTGATCTTTGCTCTGCATTTTTCAGCATTCCTTTAGCAGAAGAAAGCAGACACCTTTTTTCCTTCACTTACCAAGATAAACAATACACATACACAAGAATGCCCCAACGATTCAAACACTCACCCCATGTGTTTAACCAAGTTTTAAAACTTGATCTAGAAGACTTAAGACTGGATAGCACATTAATACAGTACGTGGATGATTTGTTGATCTGTTCAATGACACTGGAGCAGTGCCATCAGGACTCCATTAAGGTATTAACCAAATTAGCAGAAGGTGGCCATAAAGCCTCAAAAGAGAAATTGCAATACGGCTTGCCTCAAGTAGAGTATCTGGGTCGATTGATTGCACATCAAACAAAGGCAATATCGCCCAGCCAATTGGAAGGAATCAGTAAAGCACCCTAACCACTCTGTGGGTCAGATGATGACCTTTTTGGGAATGACTGGTGTGGCGAACAGGACGGCTGAGGGACGTGAGAGAACGGCGCGAGGCCGGTGGTGCAATTGCTGATGAGCAACACATCTGAGGCACACCGGTCTCGCATCTCTCACGGAGGAGCGGAAGCATAAAGGAGGAGCGACGACGTTGATGATCGAGAGAGGAACAGGCCTGTATTTTAGTTGTGTTTTGTTTTTGTATTTTATTTTAGCCAGCAGTCGTCCGCGAGGGGCTGCTGGCAGTTCCTTATGTTTATTTTCGGTAGCCAGCAGTCGTCCGCGAGGGGCTGCTGGTGGTATTTTGGTTGTTTGTTTTATTTTAAATAAATTATATTTTGATGGTTCGCCGGTTCCCGCCTCCTTCTTCCCTGAACATTGCTACAACTGGGTTTAGTGCTGATTGGATAGAAGATTATGCGATCAAAACGGCTCCATTGCGGGCCATTATGAAGCAGGCTGGTCACCAAAATCTTAGAGCACCATTGAAATGGGATCCTGATGCACTGATAGCATTCAGCTCACTCAAAAAAGAGTTGCAAACAGCCCCAGCGCTAACGATTCCTAATTATGATAGAAATTTCCATTTGTATGTAGCAAACAGAAAAGAGGGATTTGCTTCTGCTGTTCTGATGCAAGAAACATGCAGTGGGTGGAAAAAGCAACCCATTGCCTATTATAGCACCAAATTGGACAGTGTGGCTCAGGGCTATCCACCGTGTTACCAACAAGGTTTGGCGGCAGTGTACTTTGCTTATGAGAAAGCCTCTGCTGTTACTATGGGCTATCCAGTCATCATTTACACCCATCATAAGATTGTTGAATTATTAGAACAGGGACGTTTTGTTTTGACACAGGCCAGATGTTTGGCATATTCCACACTGTTAACATACCCTGATATAACAATTAAGAGATGTGCCACAACAAACCCAGCTAATTTTGTCCCACTAGAGGGGGAAGGAACACCTCATGAATGTATTGCTGCCCCTCTAGCGTTTACTCGTCTGAGACCAGATTTGGAATCAACACCCATTGTTGATGCAGACGTGGACTACTTTGTAGATGGTTCATGTTTTAGAGATCACTTGGGTAATCATGCTGGGTTCGCGGTTGTACAACGAGATGGTGACAATTTTACTCCTGTGTTAACACAACATTGTGAGCAGCCTTGTTCAGCACAGTTGGCCGAACTAAAAGCACTTACTGCGGCATGCATGTTGGCCAAGAATAAAGTAGCCAACATTTATACTGATTCTGCATATGCCCATGGTGTATGCCATCTTTTCGGTGCAGTGTGGAAACAAAGAGGATTCAAAAAGAGTGATGGCACCCCAATCCAACATGGGGACCAAATTACTTCGTTGATTAATGCTATGATGTTTCCAGCTAAATTGGCCATTGTCAAATGTCAAGCCCACAAGAAAGGTAATGATTTTGTTATCAAAGGTAACAATGCGGCTGATAGCCAAGCCAAACAGGCTTCTGGGTGTCAATCTGCTGTTATGGCACCATCTGTTTTGATCCAGCCTCTCCCCACTGTAGAACATATTGCCCAAATGCAGTCCAGAGCTACACCTGAAACTTATGGCAACAAAGGGGGGCGACCAGAGATGCTAATAATATCTGGAGGTCTCATGAAGGTTTTATGATTGCCCCCACCCCATTGCTTAACATTCTTATACCTGACGCCCACAGTTTTGATCACTGTGGAAGGGGGGAGATTATGAGAAAGATAAAAAGACAAGGATTCTGGTCCCCATACTTACAAACAAGGGTAGATGAATTTTTGAGTGAATGCGAAATTTGTGCGCAGAATAATGTAAGAAAAGGAACAACAACACCAATGGGCTCTATTCCAGTTCCAGAAGGGCCCTTTAAGCATTTAGTGATGGACTATGTGGACATGATAAAATCAGTAAGAGGAAAAAGGTACATGCTGGTCATCATAGACAGATTCAGTAGATGGGTAGAAGCAGAGCCATCAGCAGAGCAAGAATTAGTCCCAAAGGGGGGATGTGTTGTAGAATCCTGCTACCCCTCCCCTATCTGATGCTTGAGTCTGAATGCTGTAATGCAAAATAAAAGTAGGCCATAGGGCAATGTAGAGATGGAAAAGTACCTAGAACTCTGCAGCACAGACAGTGATCAAATTTCTGACGAGAAAAGTCATACCAAGATTTGGTATCCCATCCCAGATCAGTTCAGACAATGGATCTGCTTTTATTCAAAGAGCGGTAAAGGCAGTAATACAACAGTTGAGGATCAAGAAGAGGCTAGGGTAGAGGGCAGCACAACTTGGTATCACTTGAATCATTGCACCCGAGTCCCAAGACTGAGGCCTAGAAGGCAAGAGGAAGAAATAGATAGTCCAGAAGGGAGTCAAGAGGAGATAGCTCAAGATGCCCAAGAAGAGCAGGGAACTGAAAGTGAAGATATTAACATTGATGAACCTCATTCTAGGGAGACTGAACACGCTGCGCCAAGAGATGAAATGCCGGAGCGGGATGATGGGCAATCTTCAGAGGACCTGGAGCCTGAAGGTGAGAGAGCTCCTGGTATTGATCTTTCTGGTGATACACCTCATACAGCAGCTTCCCCAGACACAGTGCCTTCAGAAGAACAATCCCCTGGAGAAGGAACCTCTACTGATGAACCATACAACTTTGTCACACTCAACCTCCAAGAAATTGACATCCCAGGAATTGACCTCCCAGGAGACGACTTCCCAGACATTGACCTCCCAGAAATTGATCTCCCAGACACTGAACTACCAGACCTCTCAAGCTTTGAGTGGGATGAGTCACCCTAACCTGACTAAGCCAGCACAAGGTAACAAAGCAAGCAGACACAATGTAAAAAGATCCCTGAAGAGAGCTGAGACTATTCATGAAGACTATACCCTAACTGAGTATTATTCGGAATCAGAACTACAAAAAGAGAAACTGTTGGATACTGCTTATCATAATGAATGGTATAGATGGGCAGAGTATACCGTAAGACAGGTAAAACAGGGCACTTGTGTATTATGTTCACCATCACCTTTGAAAAAATTAAGAGTAGTACCAAACAAGTATGACTATATGGAGTGCGCAAGATTTAATTCACAGTATTGTAGCAGACTTGGACATGTGGTCCCATATTGCCCAGCCGACTGTTTAGCAATGTTAGGGAACAAATAATATCAGAGGTTCTACAATCAGAGAGGTTGGGGGAGTGCATGCAAAAAACTTGATGTCAAGGTAGATCGAGCCAATAGAGAAACCCCCCAAAACTACATAATAGACAGAACATTGGAATATGAATGCTTTAATAAAACTAAGGGGTATCGAGACGTAGGAACATTTCAGGGTAAATGTGCTATCATCTGGCATCTAGATTATGAAATGTACGGAGAAACAAATGTGTATAAATCCTCTAGCTTAGTATATGCTACAGCAACAGTAAACAAAAACATGACAATAGTAGGAGTCCATGAGAATTGCGAGAATGCTACTCTATCTTTTCCTCTGATTGGACCACTTGAAAACCAGACTGAAGCAGTAGCTCATTTCTTCTGGTTATGTGGAGGAAAACAACTAAGGGCCACTTTGGTAGGTTGGAAAGGACTCTGTGTAAGGGTGAGATTAGCACAGGAAGTAGGAATTATAAATTGGGATGCAAACGATGTGGGAAAATTAGAAGAGCTTGGAAGACAAAAACATAGATTTAAAAGGGCCTATACCCCGGACCCTAAGGTTACACTTGATGCAATTGGACAGCCCTGGGGGATATCACATGAGTTTAAGGCTAGAAGTGAAATATTGTCAGGAATTGAATCACTACTTCTATGGATACCCGTTAATAAGAACACTGAATGGATAAACTACATATATTATAATCAGCAAAGGTTTATCAATCATACAGATGATGCATTTGAGGCGTTAGGCCAACAATTAAAGGCCACTAGCAGGATAACATGGCAAAATAGACAAGCCCTGAATTGGTTATTGGCAGACAAAGGAGGAGTGTGTGTAATGTTTGGGACTGACTGCTGCACCTTTATTCCTAATAATACAGCCCCTGATGGAACTTTCACTAGGGCTATGAAGAAACTGAAGGCGCTAAGACAAGAGGCTGCTGAAATGCGGGAAGGGACAGAATATTGGATACTGGTTTGATTCTTTGTTTGGAACCTGGAAAGAGTGGCTGATTAAGGTGGGAATAATAATAGCTGTGGTTGTTGTTGTTGCTCTTCTGCTGTTCTGTTGCGTTATACCTTTTCTTAGATCCATGTTGGCCACTGCAGCTGCTCAGTCAATGACCAGAGCCAAGCAGATGATCAATGTATCGGTTAACCGAGACAGAGTTGACATTGGATGCAACTCGGGAGTCTACTCCATTGGACCAGGCCTGGATGAGTTAGATGAGTTCTAATGGGGTCTTTGGGAAAAATGTAAAAAGGACTGGGGGCACCTATTATTTTTGTTTTAAGGTTTTTTTACTTTGTTTTTTTACTTTGTTTTTTGATAAGAGAGGGAGTTAGCCAAAACTCTGTATTTCTTTTTGGGGTAAAAATAGGAAGCTTATTAGAACATGCATGGGTAGAGTAGGGAGTTAGTAAGATGGGCAGTTATGCATTTATTTTAAGGGCCCCCGTCCTGCATAATCTATACTTATAATCCTGTTGAAGTATATAATCACACTACTGTCACAAATTTTTAAATGTAAGACTGAAGGGAAATAGAAGGTTTAAAGCGGATCATTACCCGTGATATGAGGTGATGTAATTGAGTATGAGAGAAATGTGGGAATGTTTTTATTATTCTTAAATCACTTTATTCACCTTTTTACATTTATGAATATATATGCATATTACAGTAATAAACATAGAAGCTCTGACATTATGTGCATTTAGACTACTGGAACTATTGCATATAAGATGTAAAAGAGAAATTATTTGCAAGCACGGTCATCTACTGTTGTTTCAACAAAGGGTAGACTCAACTGGTGGTTTAAAAACCCGCTGTCTGCTCCAAAACCAGATAGCGCCCCAGGCACTGCCAGGGCACCTCTGGCAACGATGGAGCAACCCAGACAGCGCCACAGGCCACCGGAAGCGCCTGCATGGTTCCTGTGGCATCGTGGGACAGTGGTGGCCTCAAGACTAGATACTGTATGGTGAATACACTAAATGTCTGAAGCTGCTTTGTCCATAGTAAGGGTGATGGTTTGACAGGAAGGTGAGATCTTTTACTCCACTCCAGACAAATGGGGTGGAGATGTTTGGTCTCATTCTTCCTCCAGGGTGTACCTCTGTGATAACAGGTCTATTGATAGAGTGAATGGATGGTCTAAATTGATCATATTGGTTGGATAAGAAAGAGGCCTGCTCATGGAGATACATTCTGGGAAGATTGAAGGTGGGACTAGAATTAGTCCCAAAGGGGGGATGTGTTGTAGAATCCTGCTACCCCTCCCCTATCTGATGCTTGAGTCTGAATGCTGTAATACAAAATAAAAGTAGGCCATAGGGCAATGTAGAGATGGAAAAGTACCTAGAAACCCATGTAATGCCTAGATGACGTTGGTGCAAGGTACAGTAAAGTACTAAAAAACATATATGATGTAATTTTTTTTTTTTAAAAACTATACATGTGATGTTCCGCCACCAATAGAAATAAGGCCTCAGAGCATGTGATCTTAACTGTGGCATGATACCGAGGAGGAGCGAGGTGTAAGAGATAACGGTACAAACACTGGTTGGAAACTGGCGATAAGAAAGATGTATAAAACGTGTGTTAACCACTGTAAGATCAGATGACCCAGCTGACCATCTCACTTTGTTGAATTGCTCAATAAAGTTCTTCTTTTGAGACCTGGAAATCCGACTTTTAAAGCTTTTTGAAGACTAACTCCTACAAGATTTTGAAGATTGCTTCCAATTTTAGTTGGAATGGTGGGAGCTGGTCCACGGTAAGTGCTCTTTTGGCTGGGAGGGATACGATGCTCTGTGAGATGATTGACACCTCTGCTATCATCTGTTCTGCTGTAGTGTGAGGGTCTCTGAGGGGAAGACTGTCGAGGTGAGATAGGGCTGGAATAGGTCTGCTGTGAACTCATCTCAAGCCTTTTAACCCTCTGATCTAAGTCAGAAAGGAAGTCATGGCTGACCTGATCATCTGCACCATCACTAACTTTTTTAGGCAGCTTTGATCGAGGTAAGGGTACAGGCTTAGCTTCTTTGGCTATTTGTGGGGGATGAAGACGAGGCTGTGGGATTGGTGAGAACATACCTGTTAAATTATGACTGGGCTGGTTGCTTGCCACTAGCTGTTTCATCTGTGATTCTAGAGCCTCATTCCTTTTTTCTAACCGTCTCATCTGTGCATTTGCAAAATGCCGCAGTTCCTCATTATCCTTTTTAAGCTGCTGAAACTCTGCTAAGACTACTGATGACAACTCAGGATGTGGAGAGGAGATTTTATGCTGCTGTTTATCTTCCCTGATAGAGCTCCATTCTATTGGCTGCCAAGGCTGAGGACTTGATTTGTGTTCATGGTAGGTGGCAGCTATGTTGAGTGAGGCTGCTCCTGGTGGCTCAGAATCTTCACTCAGTTCAGGAGAAGAAGTGTCTCCTCTGTCCCGTGACTGTAGCCTTGGGTGATATCTGGTGACCTCAAAGTCTGATAGATAACTAGGTTAGACACACTGATCGCCTGGGTCTGACAGTGGGCTCAGGAGATCCAGGTCTGGTGTCAGGATCACTCTGATACATCTTACTTGTGACAGCTCCTTATCCGGCTCGAAGGACCACTTATAATGAAGACTCTCTTATATTCTGGTGGAAATTGAGCAGTCACAAGACGTCCGGTCAGAGACGTATATCTCTTTAATGGGTGGTAATTTGCAGCCACATTTAAACAGTAGTGTTTGGTATATGAACACACTCTGTCAAACAGAACAAAACAAGCAGCATAACTCCATCAAACTTCCTCAGTGTATGCGCTATAGACCACGCCCCAATAACTAGACTGTTCCGTTAATGCACGTCTTCTATCTCTTAACGTAATATTTATTTAGCCACAAGGGAGCATTTGTGTCTCTTTTATACATATAAAACAGATTGGAGAGCCTTTTCAACACTCAGACTGCAGTCGTACTTGACAGAACGAAGGAAACGAATCCGAGTGCTGGTGATATGTTGGATTCAATAGTAACGTTAGAGGTGTGAATAAATTCTAGCCATTTCATTCTCAAAAAAACGGAATAAAACTCCAGCGTTTGAGCAACCGAACTAACATCTCCAACCCATATTGCTCCGTGACGTGTCTGTCAACCGTAGTGATGTCCGGTTCGTGAACAAATCGTTCTTTTGAACTGGTTATTTTTGTGTGAACCAGTCGAACCAGTTAAACAAATCAAACTGAATTGTTCAAAACAGAATCAGCGCTGATCTAGTTTTCTGAAGTTACTCGCTTTCGGACGTGCCTGACAGTCACTCTGACTCGAAATGAGTAATATATCCTGGAGTATATGTTACAGCAACTCCGACAGTTAACTGATGGAACTGATGAGCACGAGCAGCTGACACTGAGCGTGCGTTTACTACCGAACTTTCAGTCAGGTACAGCCACGGTCGCTTGGGCCAGGTGGTGTTTGTAGCAGAGGGGGCGGAGCTTTAAATTTTAGAGAGCATGTGATTGGACAGAAGATGTGATGAGAAGCTGAAGTCCGCGGTGACGTCATACAAATCCGTGATCCATTTTAGCAGAAGTGAGGGACTGTAAGTTTTCTCCTAAATGCAAATTTTGTCATTGTTTTGGAACACACCAGCTTATTTATAACATTAAGGCTAACATATTCATCCTAAGAGCTAAAAAAAAAAAATGTTGATTTCAGGGGGCCTTTAAGGTATTTAAGTGTAAAACTTCTCCCACACTCCAGGCATGTAAAAGGCTTCTCTCCGATGTGAGTTTTAGTGTGCTCCCTAAGGCCGGTGACACACTGGCTGCGTGGCGTTTCTGTTGCGTGTCAGATGTGGCAGCTGCGTCGCGTTTTCTGTGTCTTTGATTCTCAGATATGTTATGAAAGAAGTAACGTAATGGATACACCATTTTACTTTATGCAATAAATGGGTAAAATGGAATAATGAATATAAACAAATATAATTAAAACAAATTACTATTCCCATTCAATGCAATGTATCTGTCACGGAATGCACACAAAAGGTACAAATGCAGTTTTATTATAGGGTAATCCGTATTCGTAGTCAGCCAGGCAAGGGTCAAAATCCATACAAACAGTCCAATAAACAAGAAACAAAACAAAGTGGAACAGGGAAGTGCAACACGACAGTAAACAAGGAATCCACAATGAATACAGAAACAGACAGGGTATTTATACACACAGAACTAACAGGATGATGGGAAACAGCTGTGTGCAATGATCAGATGATGAGTGCAGACAAAGGATTATGGGAATTGCAGTTCATGATGAGTGGGTGACGATATGGGGAAGAGACCTCTAGTGGACACCCAGGGAAACACACCAGACACTGTGACAGTATCTTCATCATATCGATCGCATATGTAAGGCTTCTCTCCAGTGTGGATTCTTATGTCTTCTTTAAAGGGCACCTATTATGAACCTTTTCACAATATGTAAAATAAGTCAAGAGTGTATAGGTGACGTTTTAGCTCAAAATACCAAACAGATCAGTTTTTATAGCATGTTTAAATTGTCCCTTTTTGCTGTTTTGTGTTTGTCCCTTTAAATGCAAATGAGCTGTTACTGCTGGAACAGAGGGGCCGGAGCCTTACAAGCTTGTGCTCAGTCAGTGTCAGGACAATCTCATTGAGTAGGGATATAGATCTCATCTCACGGTGACGGAATGATAATATCAGAACAGAAACTCTGCGGTGCAGAGTAGCGGTGTTAATTCCAACCCGGAGTCGGACAATAATGCCTACAGAGTTAGAGAATATGCTGTATGGAGATAGAACAGTTGTAGTTTAGTTTAATTATGGTTACTGTGCTAAAAAGGTCCCTTGTCCAGAGACTGTTAGGGTTCATGGCAGCTGCGTCCAACGTGATACCTTTTGGCCTGCTGCACATGAGGGCTCTACAGTGGTGGTTGAAAACAAAGGGGTTTTACCCGAGGGGGAACCTATTCTGCATGATAAGGATTACATCCTTTTGCTGTGAGGGCTCACTCAACCAGAGGCATGGCCTCCTCTAGACCCCTCCTTTCAGGGGCACCTATCCATGAGCTATGTGTTGCAGCTGGCTGGGCCACTCCGCACACAATTATGAGATTTTATAGTCTGGACACCCCCTCTACACCCGGCACATGAGTGCTCTCGTCCTAAGTTGTGCCTGAGACAGCTTGACCATAGGACAGGCAGGCTTTGTTGTGTCATAGTGGGCATTTCGTTACCCATATTGTTTTCATCGACGCAGTGCGAGTTCCCTCAAAAGGAAACATCTCGGGTTACTACTGTAACACTGCGTCTCTTTGCCACTCCTCCTCCTGCCTGGAAGCGACTTGCTTCATCGCGAAACTAACGCTGTTGAGTAACGCTAACGCTGCATCCCTTTGTAGCTTCCATGTATGCCGTGACACGCTACGGCATCACGCAACGCCAATAGGATTGGATATGTTTCAATCATTCTTTAGATGCGCTATGCTGAGAGCCGTTCCCCATATTGTCATCAGTGACACAGTGTCTCGTTCTCAGGGAACAATGGGTTACAGTCGTAATTTGTAATTGTTTCGTCAGGCTGTGAAAAAATAAGAGCTGAGTATAGATTTACAGTATTAAACATTAAGCATCTTTTTCGGTAACACTTGACCCATTAATACTAACACTTACAACCCTATATCTATTTGTACTGTGCTAGATTAACTGGGATTGGTCATAGCACTTGCATATTGCTGCCCTGTTGTTGGTTTGATTGCTTTCCTCATTTGTAAGTCGCTTTGGGTAAAAGCGGCTGCTAAATGATCAGTGTTGCTTTCAATCAGAATTCCAACATCAGTTTCTACTATAAAGCAGATTATCAGTGTGTTCATATATTTACTCACATCTGACCTCGACGGACTGAGCTGAAGAAATGAACCAGAGGAAATGTTGACCTCAAAGAAGGTGGAGCCTCAGAGCCACACCCACCTATTACATCATCACCACAGACCAGTGATCCAAGGTGTTTAGCAGTTGGAGTGACCCTTCCTTAAAAGTTTGCATCAGTAAACTCTTCTGAACTCAAGAAACTCCAAATGAACTTAGTTTTTGCCTGATTTTGTTCAAAATTACGTCACACCAGTTTGTTCTTCGATTTCACATGAAGTATATCGGGGTATTGCATATTTTATCAGATCATCTTGGCTTAAATTCAGAGTGGGAATGTTTATTTTAAAAACTATTTGCAAGTAAATCAGTTTTTTTTCCTGCATCTCAATAATCAGTGTTATTCAGATTATATAACAGCTGTTGCTCCATTCCAGTAATCACAATTAACAATATAGAAATAAAACTAAACATTTATACACCCAATCTGTACAATCTCTAACATTTTATTAAACGAAACTTTTGAGGAAATATACAGTATATTATATGTATATACAATAAAACAATAGTTTCAGAATAAATACAGCAGCACATTAAATATTCGGGGAGTCCATAAAGACGTTGTGTCTAATGTGAGGTAGAGATCCGTTTAAAATACATAGTGAAATGAAATAAAACAATTAAAATTTAGCTTATATAATAAACAGTTTTACAGGCTAAAACTGTTTACAGGCTATATGTTTACAATGTCCAAACAAGATAATCCTGGATACTTTTTGTGCAAATATGGTTATAATGAATTAAACCACAGTGAACAAAGACTGAGGCAGAATTACAGACTTGTCATATGACCAACTTATAATACTAGTTAATATAAAACTAGTTAATAAATATTAAGACCATGTAAGAGCCATATACATAAGAATAAATAGGTGTTGATATGGTATGGAAGGAAATATAAGTTAAAGGTATGGTCCTCTTGTAGCGTGTGTGCGCCGAGTGAAGGCTTCAGTGCATGAGCTCCTGATGACACTGGGAATCAGCCGATAAGTCATCAGTGCTTGGGATTCTCTTTCCACTCCAAGACGACACACACCAACAGTGTGGAGGCTGGCCTACGAGAGATGTCTCACACTGATAGAGAGAAAACAAGAGCATTTTAGGGCTAGTGTGCCTCTATCGGGTCAGATTTCATTAGGATAGAGAAGAAAACCCACCTGTTTGGCCTTGTAGAATCCATGCATATCACAGTTGGGGAGGTAAAAGCTTGTGAACTTCCCGCCTAACGTCTGCTGTGATTGTGCGATGACGTCCAGAGAAGCGTGAAGCTCAGTGTGACATGGACCCTAGACCAGCGAAAGAAGCATCACGGAAACATTCAAGAGTAAACGGGATGGTTCATCCAAAAATACAAGCTTGGGAACGACAAACCAAATCAGGCCTAAATGTAAGATTTGAGTATTTAAATTGCATGTGAAATTTCCACTCATTTGGATTACAAAGTTTTAACAAACTAAACTAATGCATTAATTTGATGCATATTTGTCAGTCATAAACGAAATGGGTAAGATTTCTGGTAACCAGGTTTAGATATTTACCATCAATAAATCAAATTTGTTTCAATCTCATACATTTTAAATGACTAAATATGGCTTGGTCCACAGCTAGCCATATTTAAACCATGTCAATGAAGAGAATGATCTGATTCTAAGCCATTTGAATAAATGCATTTTGAAAGTATAATATTTAAATAATTGAAATGATGCAAATTCTTCCCCATTTCACTTTTGTATGAAAAATATGTATCACATTTTATTAGTTGGTTTATGTTAAAACAGTGTAATGAAAATTGGTTGAATTGTATATAAAATTTCCAAGACATAAATCTTAGAGTGATGATGAATTTTGGTCGAAATGTTCTCAAATAGTAAAATGGCTTGTAAGTGTAAGGGTCAGTACCTGTTGGATCAGTTTCTTTCGGATGGCGTTGACTTTGGCCTTGATGCTCTCCTGTGCCTCGGCTGCGTCCTGCGGGTCGAGCGGCCTGTTGAGTCCCAGCAGGTAATGCAGCGAGCCCTGATCAGACGTGATGTCCGTGTCCTCTAGAAAGGCAATTCAGACACAAGCATGATTCGTTTCTCTCCAGTGAAAAATGAGCTGGCCTCTTGAAAGCAGATTTTCACTGATCAAACGTACCTTCCGTGTGGTCGGACTCGGTACAGACGGCTTGACCGCGGGTCAAAGCGTGGAGCGGCCGCGGGTCGCCGGGCCTCGGGACGCAACGCAAGCCGGTGCCGCAGTGAGCCGTGTAGACGCCACAGGAGTCTCCTTTCTTCAGCGCGCAGGATGAGCAGCATCCACAGCCCGGCTCTCGCAAGACCTCGGGACAGTCCGAGGACACGGCGGGACAGGCGGCGAGCTGCTCCGGTGAGCATGGAGCGCAGCGGATGGGTTCAGGCCCGACCACGGGGGAAAGATCCGCCGGATGGACGAGGACGCTCACCAACATTACAAACACACACGGACCTCTCATAGCAGAACAACCAGCTGCGTGTCGCATTGAAACTAATATCTGCGGCTGTGTGTGTCAGATCTGGTTCTCTGTGGATGCGCACCGTGTTTTTATGCTGTGGCATGATGACCTCAGAGTGGTTAATCATTGACGCACTCGTCATCTGTATTAATGCTGCTGTTTTTTTTTCAGCGCATAGGTTTACTCCGGTTGCGTAGATGTCAATATTTACTCTAGAACGAAGTGTGCTAAACCAATTCCTCCGCAATATGGATTGACACAATTTGTGCCCCACTCCACCAATTACAGGCTCATTATGCTGCTGTTTAGTATACATTATTTATATAACAGATTCAATCCACTACTTTGCCCATGGCACAATAACACTTATGTGAGCATATGTCAAAGATGTGTTTTTGACTACTACACTTTGAGTTAGGTCACAAAAACAAGGTCATGAGGCCGTTGCATAACAGGACGGGTTACTGTGAGGTCTTCAGCAATCATAACATGTTTGTCATAAGGTGCCACACAGTAATTAACAGATCCTAGTGTAGTATTAGTCCAGCTTTGGACACATCACAAGATCTGGTCAACAACCAATAGGTCAAACTAGTTTGAAGACAACAGACACTACAGGTTTAAAACATGGCTTGAACATTTTAGTTTATTCCCGTATATTCCATTAAGCCTTAAATGACAAGCACATGAGTTCAAGCGTTGTTTGTCTGGTTGATGTTCTTCAGGATCACTGTAGGCTCATGGGTGCCTATACGCACACACACACACCATGAGCAAATCATTTACATCCCACCCACACACACATTTCACCCATAGATTGTGCAAGAAGAACGAAAACAGTGGACCGGAGAAGGAAAATTAAACTTCTGCCTTCATCTTTGCTATCTAGCAAGAAAAATACCCAAAGAATGACAAATACAAATGATGACCTCCATTCCTCCATTGTAAAGCACGCCGTCTCTTTATTCGACGGTGAGCTCATGTGTCGTGGCCTCCTCGATGTCACGCATCAAATTCACCAGCCACTGCGGCAGATTCACCTGCAGAAACACACTTCAGTTGAACACATCTGTGTCATCTGGAAACTATGCCCTTATTTCTTCATGCTCAACAGAATCTGCAATATTTCCTCAATAGAATTTATGCTTTTTAAAGGGACTATAAGTAACTTTTTAGGTAATTTATAATCTAAAATCAATATTTGTATTCATAAATATGTCCCCAATGGTGTACAAATACTTCTGCCAATTATCTGATTTATCCTCGTAAACGAAGAATTTATTATATTTATATACATGGGACGGGTAAGTCCACGGAGGCTTCCATGTAGTTCCGCCATCTTGAAAAACTATAATAGCAGAGAGGGACAAAAAGTACGCCAACGCGTTTCCAGGACGCGTTTTCGTTCAGAGCCAGCGTGACGTAACTGAAAGCAGCAGAAACGGAGGAGCAGAGCAGTGAGAGGCGCTTGTCACTTTAATTTTTAATGGCGGACCATACCTATGCCGAGCCACTGGATAAGAAATCCTCTTCGCCAAAACAGACCAAAAATGATCGTAAAAGGAAACGTGACCGGAGGATACAAAAAACACGAGTGAAGGTCGGGATTGCTTTTCCCCGGTGGAAAGAGCTAATGCAGGAGAAAGAATTCAAAAGAGACGCTGAAGTCCTGCTTTCTCCTCGACAGGTAAATCAATGTTACAGTCTTAATTACAAGTTTTTTTAATTGCTTGGTTGTTTACTTTATTATATAGACAGAAGAACATTTACAGTTAAAAGTTAAACAGGCTCTTTGATGAATAGCAGATATTCAGTAAAGTAGAGAAGGCACTAAAAAAAGTTTGTAAGTTTACTTTTGTAAGCTAGAAATTCGATACAAATATATTTTAATAGAGCATATGATTGTTCTTGCATTGTTTGCATAGCTAACTCTACTTCAATTTTTATGTTATCTGATATTTTCTGTTATTTATCATTTATACTGTGACCTCACATTGAATAATACAGACGCATGAATTCTGTATGTAGCTCTTGTAGCTGTCGGGCATCTTTGTGGTCGTTGTATTGACACTCACTCTCCTCCTCTTTCTCGTCGTCCACCTCCTCGCCTAGATCCCACTGATCCACTGCCTCTCTGTCCTCTTCCTCTACCTCTAACGTTACTTCTTCCTCTCCCTACTGTTGAATCATCTGATGATGATATCTAACAATGCACATACTTCAAAAAAATATAACGAGTAAACAAGGTATAATTACAATAGTTCATGTTTTTGACACACATTACTTTGTACTGTAACATACGTTTGTTCGTTGTGTCAATTTGAAGTTTGTTTGAAATAACAAACCTGTTCACCCGAGGGAAAACTCGACGAAGTGCTATTAGAAGACATCCTGTCATAGCTTTTTGGTACATAACGGCTACCGTAGATGCAACACGCATTTGAAAATGTGAGGCGCTGGAGAGCACAATTCGTTTGAATGCAAAATACAATTTCACCGCTAGATGGGAGTAAATCTTACTTAATGTCCCTTTAATGCTTTTTTACACTTGTTAATGTTGAATTCAGATATCTTAGATTACATCTCTCTGAAATATTTAATTGTGATCGCACAATAGCATGGCAATTTGCTAAGATTTTATGTTGTGCCGAAATTAGGGCTGATGTATAACGGTGCATGTGGTGCATGTGTAGGGGTGCATGTGGTGCATGTGTAGGGGTGCATGTGTAGGGGTGCATGTGTAGGGGTGCATGGGGTGCATGTGTAGGGGTGCATGTGGTGCATGTGTAGGGGTGCATGTGGTGCATGTGTAGGGGTGCATGTGTAGGGGTGCATGTACAGCACAACTTCAGTGTCATGCCAACTTCAAGGAGAATGTAGTGTAAACTAGGGAGTTACCTTTAAAGTATGTTTTTTGTATATGTGTAATTATCAAGGACATTTTGATTTACCATGACCGCTCACACCTAGAAACCTCAGTGTTGTGTTGAAACTGTGGTAAGGGTGTTGCTATATCAACACTAGTTGGAAAGTCACCTTAGACATGTGCAGGACTGGATGATGTGCGGGGTCAGACGGTGAAATGCTCTTTGGGTCTTGAGCAGTTGGTCCAGTGGTCAGTGTTTTCTGCGTCTGGAGCTCTTTCCTGGTCTGATGCTTGCGCTGAACTCCAGAGTCAAGCTCCAGAGACTCGTCCGGCTCCACATGCTCTGAGATGGTGTGCAGGGAACTCATGAACTCCAGTGAGAAGCGGCTGTCCTTAGATCATAATGAAGAAAAAAGAAAGAATTAAAAATGAATTTCCTGAAAATAATGTTTCCCAGCAAACAGGGAATGTTCTCAGAACGCTGTGGCAAGGTCCTCTCAATGTTATGAACAAACATTCTTTCAGTAAAATTGATAGAGTAATCTTTATTATACATGGTTCATGGAGTGTTTATTTTTTATTTTTTTGTTCATTTTTTTTAATAATGTTGGTATACATTTTTACATTTTTAAAATGTTGTCTACTTGTTTCAGAACAGTCAGGGAACATTCAAAATAACGTTCTCATAATGTCTGCAAAATTATTAAATGGAATGTTCCCTTAACATTGAGATAACCAATAATAAAAATAAAAAAAACATTTTAAAAAAATGTATCAATCAAAACTTTTCTTGAAAATAAAATATTTTAAAACACACGAAACTATCATGAACACAAACAATGCATTTAAGAACTTGGCACAGTAAAAAAAAAAAAAAAAAGACGTCCTTTGTCTCTTACAAGTCTTACAAGTCATTGACCGGTCAATGAATTGACAAGTCATTATTTTAATCTTAGTTCTGTCTAGGAGAAACAGTTGAAAGATAATATACAGAGAGACTTTTCTTTCACATAGCAACAGTGCTTTAGCCTAACCTCAGTTATACCATGGTAAAGCAGATAAGCCTGTAGTGGGATGTTTGTGAAACGATTAACCCTGACATACACTTCTCAGAAGAACACAGGCAATTATTCTTACTGTAACTGTGTGCGCCGCACAGCGTCCCGTCGGTCACCTGTCTCATCTGCTACAAACACACGGAAGAGGCATCCACTGAGGTCAACTGATGATTGAGCTCACCTGTGCAGGTTAACAAGCCATTCTCCAATGACAGAAGGAACTGCAGTCTTAAGGCCTTTTCACACCAAGAATGATAAATATAAAGATAACTGTATCGAAAACTATATTGGCGCCCATACCAGCAGACGATATCGTTCAGTTTATTCTAAGCACATGTTTGTTTATCACTTTAAATGCTCGCGCTCTTTAAAGAAGGATGGATTCTGATTGGTTGTCACTGTTTTTATCGTTCATTGGCTGGATCAAATCTGAAAGTGATTGCAACAATATCGTTTCTCTGTGCCGTTATAGCTGTGGTGTGAACTCTGCTGTTCTTTAAAGTGTCATGAAACCCCCTGTTTTAGCTGGTCGTTCACATCTCAGAGCTGCAGACACAAACATCGTGACACGTCCATGTTGTTTAGTGCATGAACATGGTCTGGTGAGCCGGTAGGCTAAATAAATAGTGATTGTCTTCATATTTATGAAGCCTTGTTTTACTAAATTAGGGAATAGTTTTTAATGCAGACACAAATATTGTGTATTTGTAGGCCGTTGAGGGTTGGTGGCTGTGTCTCTGGCAATTTGAGGTTTTTATACAGTGCTTGTAAGTGTCTTGATTTTATTTTTCTAATGAGATTAAAGTCTCGACCTTCCGGTTACGGCATAATGGTGGGCCACATGGTCGCAGCGGTTTACAGCTCTTCTTTCAGTATCCTTTTTTGTTTTCCTTCTTTTTCGTATAGTTTTTTTAATAATTTTTTTGTGTTTGTCCTTTTGCTATCGGTTCTGAGTACATTTGTTACACCCGCCATAACCTATTGGATATCGGGGACCAGCATCAGATACCTATTTTGAGTGTCTTTCATTATACGCACAACATACCAGACGACATAGCGAGACTGCCGGGCTCCCCATGGATTGTTGTTGGGCTGAGGAGGCGGCGGCGCGAACGGAGGAGGGAGAGGAAGCAGAAACGGGGCTGTAGGTCTGGTGTTATGCTAAGGCTAAGAAAACAGCCACACAAGCCACCTCTACCGAGCCCGTACCTCTCCAATGCCAGATCCCTGGTGCATAAAACGGATGATTTGGAATTACTACTCGCTGGAAATTGCTTTGTTCATGATTGCTGTGTTTTGATTATCACTGAAACCTGGTTTTACCTGGGAATACCTGATGCTGGTATTCAGCTAACAGGTCGCACTCTACTTCGCTGGGACAGAACTGAGGACTCCGGTGAGAGTAAAGGTGGGGGGCTTTGTATGTACGTGCATGAGAACTGGTGCAATAATGGGACAATTATAGATAAACACTGTTCCCCGATCTCGAGTACATGTCTGTAAGATGCCGGCCTTTTTTTCTACCAAGAGAGCTAACAGCAGTGATTGTCACGGCTGTGTATATTCCACCCGACGCAAATGTAAACATGGCGCTCTCTCTCCTGCTGAAGACCATAAATAAACAACAGCAGGCCCACCCCGATGGTGTTCATATAATTGCAGGAGACTTTAATAAGGCCAACTTGAAGACTGTACTCCCAAAATTTTATCAACACGTCAAGTGTCCTACCAGAGGAGAGAACACTTTGGATCATGTTTATTCCAACATTAAGCACGCATACAGAGCCATACCCCGCCCCCACCTGGGCCAGTCAGATCATCTCTCTCTACTGCTTATCCCAGCCTACATCCCCCTTAGACGTAGTGCCAGGCCTATTATTAATTATTTGAACATCAGGAGTTGGAAATATTCACAGGAACAGTACTGGACTGCATCAATTTCTGTATCGGAAATGTGACTGTAGATAAAATCATTCGGATTTTCCCAAACCAGAAACCCTGGATGACCAACCATGTCTGCACACTCCTCAAAGCCCGCGATTTTGCCTTCCGGTCAGGTGACTGAGCTCTGTATAGGGCTGCTCGAGCCAACCTGAAAATTGAAATCAAGAAAGCCAAGGCGGACCTTGAGAGGATCATAGAGTCCCACCTTTCCAGCAACAATGTAAGGAAGGTGTGGCAGGGCATACAAGACATCACAAACTATAGAGGCTGTGATGCGACAACAGCAGATCTGAGTGCGTCGCTGGCAGAGGAGCTAAATTGCTTCTTTGCTCGCTTTGAAACAGCACAACAACAGCACTCATCTGCTCCAGCCTTGTCAAAGTGCCTATCGGGTCCTTACACTACTCCACTGTGAGGGAGCACGATGTCAGATGGGTGCTCCTGGCAGTGAACCCCAGGAAAGCTGCCGGCCCAGATGGAGTACCTGGCAAAGTGCTCAGAGCGTGTTCCCACTAGCTCGCCCTCATCCTCACCTAAATCTTCAACCGCTCGCTGGCTCAGGCAGTCATCCTGTCCTGCTTAAAGTCAGACAATTATTCCAGCACCGAAGAAGTCTCCCATTACCAGCCTAAATGATTACCGTCCTGTAGCCCTCACTCCGGTAGTCATGAAATGCTTCGAGAGACTGGTTCTTCAACACATCAAAAACTATCTCCCCCCAGACTTCGACCCGTTTCAGTTTGCATATCGTGCTAACAGATCTATAGAGGATGCCATTGCCGTAGCTCTCCACTCTGCATTTAGCCATCTGGAGCAACCGCAGAGCTATGTCCGGATGCTCTTTGTAGATTACAGTTCCGCTTTTAATACAATTATTCCGGACATTCTCATCACTAAACTGGTCACTCTCGGCATTCCCCTTCTCACCTGTGCCTGGATAAAGGACTTTCTAACTAACCGGCCCCAGACGGTGAGACTTGGTCCCCACCTCTCCTCCACTAGCACTGGCTCCCCACAAGGCTGTGTGCTGAGCCCCTCCTGTACTGTCTGTACACCCGTGACTGTAGTCCGGCCCACAACAACAACCTTATAGTCAAGTTTGCAGATGACACCACAGTGGTTGGACTCATCTCGAAGGAAGACGAGGCAGCTTTCAGACAGGAGGTCCAGAATTTGGCAGCCTGGTATTTAGAGAATAACTTGGCCCTGAACACCAAGAAAACTAAGGAGATCAACGTCGACTTTAGGAAAAACAGCACCAAATTAGCTCCCCTTTCCATCAGTGGTGAATGTGTGGAGAGGGTTTACACCTTCCGGTTTCTTGGAATCCTTATCTCCGCCGACATCTCCTGGAAAGATAACATCACTGCGGTTATCAAAAAGGCTCAACAGCGGTTGCACTTCCTGCGGGTTCTCAGGAAGTGGAACCTGGATTCCAACCTGCTACTGACCTTCTACCGCTCGTCCATCGAGAGCCTGCTGACCGACTGTATCACAGTGTGGTACGGCAGCTGCACCGTGGCAGACAAGGAGAGGCTTCAGAGAGTAGTAAAGGCAGCACAGAAGATAATTGGCTGCACTCTCTCCTCCTTGATGGACATTTATACCTCCCACTGCCTTAGCAGAGCGGAAAATGTAATCAGGGACAGCTCCCACCCTGGCTTTGGTCTGTTTAACCTGCTGCCCTCAGAGAGGCGCTACAGGTGTATGAGAACAAGGTTCAAGAACAGTTTCTTTCCAAAGGCCATGACCTTTTTGAATGCACATCTGCACTGATTTCACAGTCATACCTCTCAACACCCGGACTTTGTTCTATCCACTTATTGTGCAATATTTCATATTTAATATTTTTCATAACATTTGATAACATCTACTTGGAAAGAAGTTGCTTTTAATCTCATTGTACATGTGTATAGTGACAATAAAGGGCATTTCATTTCATTTCAAAACATATGTTTTGTGGTTATTGTTGGGTATTGTTAATTGTGTTTTTGTTTTTGTATTAGGTTAAGTTGATCGCTGTTCCTTTTGTGTTTGTATTGCTTGATTCCCCCAGCTAGCCAGTACCTGCATGTGCGCGCTGTATGCCTCCAGCGCAATGAGTTTATAGATGTTGTGAATCAGACTGGCTAGCGGGGTGTTTTGATTTCTTTCTTCTTTTCTTCTACTTTTCTTTGCTTGTATATCACTTCCCAGCCTCGTGTTGCCAGCCAACCTTTGTGCTCTGTACTATATTGATGCTTTAAAACACATTAACTATTTATTTGCATGAGACTTAAGTTTGTTATTTGTGTAATTTACTTTTTGCTATATTTTGAATTGTTCTGTGTGACAAAGTTGGAATTGTATTGGGGTTTATAGGGGGTTGGCTGGTTATTAATATCCTTTGATATATATATTGTTTTATTGGTTTATTTGTCAATAAATCTTTTTTGTGAGATATGAGTTCTTTTTGTGTGCGAGTACATTGTAGTTAGTTTTTCGATCTCCCTTGCTTGAAGGAACAGTTAACTTAGTTACAATTTGAAAACAGAAAACTTTTCATGCGTTCTGGCCGTTCATTTACACATCAACAGCGTTTTGGTGGCCTGAGAACTCAAACTTTGAAATAGGGTTCAAAGTACAAGTTTTAAAAATGATACCATTATCTCCATGTAAACGTCAAAAACCTTAGTCTGTGAAAACGGTGACAGCATGCACATGTTACATGTTTAGTCTATAGGCATGCGTATTTGTATTTGTTTAGTCTTTCTTTACAAAGCGACATCGCCAAATTACTTGTCTGGCCTGCATTATACAGCGTTTTTATTCGTTTCCATGGATCCATGTGAACAGGAATCATTTTGATAACATTTTCATCTGTACAGAGGGAAAGGGAAGGCAAGGAGGAAGAGTCTAATTGGCACAATTTCTGCTGACACTTCAGGACTGCGTTGTCGTCACGTCCAGGCGCAGGTCCTCCATCTGATATAGCCTGGATCCGGCAGACTATCCTCGGGATAAACAGAGAGACTAATGTTAGCATAGATGATCCATCACACGGTGTTGGACGGGTCGCGGGAATGGGGGTGTGTTTCATTAATAATATTATAATTAGTGTTTTTGTTGTTATTAATAATTGCTCAGACGTGCAGAAGTAAAGATTTGATGCATGGCACTGACAATTTAACCAAATACAAAGTATTTATTCAATTTCCACGTGTGTGTGTGTGTGTGTGTGTGTGTGTGTGTGTGTGTGTGTGTGAGAGAGAGAGAGAGAGAGAGAGAGAGAGAGAGAGAGAGAGAGAGAGAGAGAGAGAGAGAGAGAGAGAGAGAGAGACTATCACTGATGTTGTTTATTGTAAGTGTTTGTTGCCTTTTTGGGCTCCTTATCATTTGTGGTGTTGGCTCCCATTTAAACAGTTCAGCTCAAGCTCAGCCATTTTCAGGGTCATGATTTAGGACAATGTCCCATCCAAAAAAAAAGCTGTTTTCTGTTGAGGTTTTGTTCAAACCGACCATCGAAAATACCCTCTCGGCATCAGCATTAGACTGTGGAAGCACTAAAACCAAGTCTGCAATCTTTGATAGCCTCCCAAATTGGTTCAAGCCAGTTTCCATTGAAAAAAGGAACCAGGGGCCTCTTTTACTCAAATTTTTTCCTTTCATCGTAATTAATAATCATAATTCCTTTTTACCTGACATCTTTGAAAGACAGATGCAATGAGTAATGCATCCATGCATCCATGGCCAGGATATAATTATAAAATATGACATCAATCAATCAATCAATCCATTTCTTTATAGAGCACATTTAAAACACAACCGAAGTTGACCAAAGTGCTTTACAAGAATCAAAGAAACACAAATATAAAACTACTATACATACATACTTAAAACCTAACGAGACCAGAAGGCACACAATAATAATAACAAGAAAACAGGGAAACAGACTACAGAGTGTTAAAAGCCAGGGTAAATAGATGAGTCTTGAGTTGAGATTCAAAAGTACAAATAGATGGAGCTTGCCTAATCAAAAGAGGAAGGCTATTCCACAGCTTCGGCCCAGCAGCAGCAAAAGCACGCTCTCCACGTTTTTTAAGTTTCACTTTAGGGATTGTAAAATGGCCAAGGTCAGAGGATCTCAGGTTTCTAGAAGGAGTGTATGGAGTCAGAAGATCCGTTAAATATTGTGGAGCCAAATTATTCAGAGTTTTATAGACAAATAATACAATTTTAAACTCAATCCTATACTTCACTGGAAGCCAGTGCAAAGACATTAAGATAGGTGTTATGTGGTCAAACTTTCGCTTCCCTTCAAGTAGTGTAGCGGCTGCATTTTGAACCAGCTGTAGACGGGAGATGGAAGCCTGAGAAATACCATAATACAGAGAATTACAGTAATCAAGCGTCGATGTAATGAACGCATGAATAGCTGTTTCCAAATTTCTCCTGGATAAGACAGGCTTTACTTTACTGAGAAGGCGAAGTTGGTAAAAGCATGATTTTACAATAGCTGAGATCTGTTTATCAAACTTTAAACTGGATTCAAAAAGGAAGCCCAAATTGCTGGCACTCTTTGTGTTATACGGGGAGAGACAACCCAGATCAAAATCAAAAACACAGTTTTCTTTGGGGCCGAAAATAATAAACTCAGATTTGTTTTCATTTAAGTTTAAAAAATTACTTGAAAGCCATAACTTCAGTTCATTTAGACAATCTAATAGTGGCTGAAGAGTATATTTGTTGTTACGTTGCAAGGGCAGGTAAAGCTGTGTGTCATCGGCGTATAGATGAAAAGAAACACCATGTTTTTTATAAATAGCAGCCACGGGGAGCAGATACAAAGAAAACAACATAGGCCCAAGGATTGATCCCTGAGGAACACCACAATCAAGGTGTTTGTTAGTGGATGAATATTGTCCCAGATGAACAGTAAAACATCTATTTGACAGGTAAGAGCGAAACCATTGTAAAACAGAACCACGAAGTCCTACACAAGACTCCAAGCGTGACAGAAGGATGTTGTGATCGACTAAATCAAAAGCAGCACTTAGATCAAACAGGACCAAAGCCATTTGTTTTCCTGAGTCAGTGGTGAGATGAATATCATTTCAAACTTTTAAAAGAGCAGATTCAGTGCTATGTAAAGCTTTAAAGCCTTATTGAAAAACTTCATTGATGGAATTATTTAGCATGAAAGATTGTAATTGAGCCAATACAACTTTCTCCATTATCTTTACAAAAAAAGGAAGATTTGAAATGGGTCGAAAACTAGAAAGAGATGAAGGATCAAGATTAGGTTTTTTGATGTATGGTGTTATCGAAGCATGTTTAAGGCTGACTGGAACAGTGCCCATATGACATTATTTTAAAAGTGACCTATAACATCGACTATGCAATAAACTTTTATTTAGTGCTAATTATAATGATTAAGCCTATTTGGAGAGAGAGATGTTTATAATGTGACAATATGTCAGTCATCGTGTGATAACGAAAATATGACTAGGCCTAAACTACTTGTTCTGAGCAGGTGTTGTCAGTGAACAGTCTGTAAAACTGTTGGCTAAGTTACAGACACTCGTGAAAAACTGATGCTAATTATCTGGGAAACAGGTGCGTTCACACCGGACACGAATAGCGCGTCAGGCGCGAGAGATTTCAATGTTAAGGGTGCGGATCCACTTGTCCATGCGATACTTCTGTCGCGCCGCGCTCCGCTTTATTCCTATGGGTGACGTCACGCGACTTTAACGCGCCCGCCAAGCATCCCGGGGAAGGTGGCGCTTCATTTGGAAAAATGCTGCGCGTCAAAAAGCTGGCCGATGCCCATCTTTATGCAAATGATTACCGTTGAACGCGACGCGACTATCCAATAGAAGTAGAGCATATGGAGACGTGGGGAAGTCTCTCGCAGGTCCTCTGTTCTATACTGCCCGCTGGCTCAAAATCACGCCCATAGCGGTAACCTTGAGGAACGCCCATCAAAGTACAAATGTGGGGAGGCGTCGCGACACCATGCGACTGTCGTGACGCAAAAGTGGATCTCTACCGTCAGTCAATGTTAAAAAGTAAAAATTCCTGTAGCCTAATAAAATAAAAGTAAAAATAAAAGTAGCCTGCTTGCTTCACGCGGCATAAAGTGACATAGCAAAACAAACTCCTGCTCGAAAAGTCATTCATTCCAAATCGAGGAGAAACTCAGTTGACTCAATTTCATACTTTTATAGAGACAAGAACAAAAATACACTTTTGAAACTTTCGCCTCTGATGCGCATAAAAACAAAAGTTTGAAGCGAAATATACGCGTGTCAGAGGCGAAAGTCAGTTTCACTCTTGACGGAGAAATATATTATAAATAGATTTTCCGTGTGAGAAATACAATGTGTGGCGGGAGTGCGTGACAAAAGACCAAAATGAGTGACTGTCACGCACAATGCGTGACACTTGAGAGCCCTGCAGATGCCATTCTTTTATGATGTAACGAGTACATCAGGATTTATGGGAAGTGTTCCAAGTTCCGGCTGACCTAATCTATGCAGCCTAACATTGAGTTATAGAAGTCGATAATGTATTATGTGAATGCTAGGCCAAAGAGATGTGTCTTTATGGACAATGGTAAAAAGACTGTTCCAAAGTTTTGGTGCTAAATAGGAAAAGGTATTTTGATATTCTAGATATTATTAACTGGCTGGAATTTTGAGATCGCAATAGACTATAATGCCTTAAGAGCTCAAGTACTGCGGAGCTAAACCATTTAGTGCTTTGTAAGTAATCAGCAATATTTTAAAATGTATGCGATATTTAATAGGTAGCCAATGCAGTGTTGACAGAACCGGGCTAGGTTCAGCGAGGACGTGGTTCAGCGAGGTCTGCAACGGAAGAGAGAGGCAGGAGATGAGCGGTAATGACATACAGTACACCTGTGTCTCATTCGATAATTGGCATGAAGGGAGCGGGTAAAAGCCACCTGGAAACAGGAAGCAGGGAGAGGGCAACGGCAAGAAGGGTAAATCAAAATGCAAAAAGAAAAGCGTGGCAAGAGTTCTGGAATACAATTAGGAGAGAGACTGAAATGCATGTGGAATGGAGAATGATTAGGAAAAATAATGGTATTAATAACTATAAGCAGATTCCTGTAATAGAAGAGGAAGGAAAAATGGACATCACAAACAAGGAAAAGGCAGAAGCCTTAGCTACAAACTTAGCTGAAATCCATAGCATTGAAAACTTGGATAAGTTTTTAAAAAGAAGACAAGAAATACGTTAAATACATAAAAATGTCTGTATGAAAAAACAAAGAGCAGATTGCAATATGGTTGCAGATTGTAATACTTTTGAGTTAAAAGCCATTAAATATTCAAGGAATACAATGGTCAGTTACAGTATGTTAAACTTACCAGAGAAAGCCATCAAAGCATTATTGAATATATATAATCATGCATGGAAAGAAAGTATTTTATCCAAAGATTGGAAAAGTGCAATAGTAATACCAATAGTTAAACCAGGAAAAGTTGCAACATAATCTAATAACTATAGATCGATTGCACTCACATCTACATTGTGCAAAGTGTATGTAAAGTAAATGATAGTAAGAAGGATAAATTATTACTTGGAGAAAAAATAAATATTATCAAGAGATCAGAGTGGTTTAAGAAAAAAAAAAGATCTACAATGGATGCTTTAATACCATTTGAAAATGATGCAAAAAAGCACTTATGTAACCCCTTTTAAAAAAATTAGCATATTGTGATAATGTTCATTATTTTCCATAATGTAATTATAAAAATTAAACTTTCATATATTTTAGATTCATTGCACACCAACTGAAATATTTCAGGTCTTTTATTGTTTTAATACTGATGATTTTGGCATACAGCTCATGAAAACCCCAAATTCCTGTCTCAAAAAATTAGCATATCATGAAAAGGTTCTCTAAACGAGCTATTAACCTAATCATCTGAATCAACTAATTAACTCTTTCCTGAGGCTTTTAAAAACTCCCAGCCTGTTTCATTACTCAAAACCGCAATCATGGGTAAGACAGCCGACCTGACTGCTGTCCAGAAGGCCATCATTGACACCCTCAAGCAAGAGCGTAAGACACAAAGAAATTTCTGAACAAATAGCCTGTTCCCAGAGTGCTGTATCAAGGCACCTCAGGGGGAAGTCTGTGGGAAGGAAAAAGTGTGGCAAAAAACGCTGCACAACGAGAAGAGGTGACCGGACCCTGAGGAAGATTGTGGAGAAGGACCGATTCCAGACCTTGGGGGACCTGCGGAAGCAGTGGACTGAGTCTGGAGTAGAAACATCCAAAGCCACCGTGCACAGGCGTGTGCAGGAAATGGGCTACAGGTGCCGCATTCCCCAGGTCAAGCCACTTTTGAACCAGAAACAGCGGCAGAAGCGCCTAACATGGGCTACAGAGAAGCAGCACTGGACTGTTGCTCAGTGGTTGCATGTCATTCGGAAATCAAGGTGCCAGAGTCTGGAGGAAGACTGGGGAGAAGGAAATGCCAAAATGCCTGAAGTCCAGTGTCAAGTACCCACAGTCAGTGATGGTCTGGGGTGCCATGTCAGCTGCTGGTGTTGGTCCACTGTGTTTTATCAAGGGCAGGGTCAATGCAGCTAGCTATCAGGAGATTTTGCAGCACTTCATGCTTCCACCTGCTGAAAAGCTTTATGGAGATGACGATTTCAATTTTCAGCACGACCTGGCACCTGCTCACAGTGCCAAAACCACTGGTAAATGGTTTACTGACCTTGGTATTACTGTGCTCAATTGGCCTGCCAACTCTCCTGACCTGAACCCCATAGTGAATCTGTGGGATATTGTGAAGACAAAGTTGAGAGACGCAAGACCCAACACTCTGGATGAGTTTAAGGCCGCTATCGAAGCATCCTGGGCCTCCAGAACACCTCAGCAGTGCCAGAGGCTGATTGCCTCCAAGCCACGCCGCATTGAAGCAGTCATTTCTGCAAAAGGAATCCCGACCAAGTATTGAGTGCATAACTGAACATAATTATTTGAAGGTTGACTTTTTTGTATTAAAAACACTTCTTTTATTGGTCGGATGAAATATGCTAATTTTTTGAGATAGGAATTTTGGGTTGTTGTAGAAATTTTAATAGTCATTTATTCCTAACAGATATCATAAGGGATTGAACCTATTCAATGTGTAAAAGTATATGTCTGTACGTGCTTGTGCGTGACGTTTCAGGAATATATGGGACAGGACCTCTTGACCTTAGGAATGGTCAAGATTTGGCTAGTTTAATTCAGGGCCAGGTTGTATCTTTAGTAGAAACTGAACAGCAGTGGGGACCTTATCTGAGTGGGTGAAAGGGTAACTGCTGTGAGGAGGAACCTTGAAAAGAGTATAAAGGCTGTCTCATGTCTTCCTGGTGTGCGTCACTCACTTCACAGGGTAACTGCTGTGTTGGCGACTGGGCCTATTCTTGCAAGAATAAATACTTTTCTTTTTTATTAATTTGACTCTGAGTGTCTCTTACGCAGTGATGATGTTTAACAGAAGTTTTGCCACAACAATTTGGTGTCAGAAGTGGGATTCCTTGGAAGTGCCTTCTGGACCTGAGAGCGGACGGTGTTTGGCCACCTGGACTGAGCAGTTCCAGCTCTACCTCGTAAGTTTCAGAGAGAGGGGCCGACCGCTATCAGGGCCAGGAGGGGCTCCACTGGAATCAAATGAGAACGAACCCGTGGCAATCCAAGACATCTCTGGTAAGAGACGGCTAAAATATTTTATTTTGGGTTAAAATATTATTCAATTGTGGGTAAAACCATAGTGGCTGGGTCTGTTCGTTTCTGTGGTGTAAGTCAAGAGCACCGATACAACACTGCTAAAACTGTGCGAAAGTGCGTATTTGCGAAACAAGGCACGGGGTGCGGTTTTGCAAATCGAGTGAGCTTCGTACGGCAGTCAATTGGGGGTCGGTTGAGACTTACGGGCGGGTCAAGGGTTAATGCAGTGGGGCTAACTGTGTGAGGAGCGTATTTGCAAAATAAGGCACGGGGTGCGATTTTGCAAATCGAGGGATACTCACGTAGCAGTTTACTGGGAGTTAATCGATCCGTCAGGAAAAGCACTGGGTGCGCCCTGTCTGGTCTGAGGGTAAAGGGATCAGATCTGGTGGAGACGTCCATCAGATTAATAGACGCAGCGTCGAATCTGAGAAATCCACAGAGTAACAGAAAGAGCCAGTATGGGAAAATCTCAGAGCAAGATTGCCAAATTTGACACACCGGGTTTTTTTTCCAAATGAGGAAATATTATGAGGGAAAATGTATGTTAGACATTGAAAAACTGAGAAACTTGATGGAAGAGGGAAGTGAAGGGAAAACAAGAAGGTTGGTGTGTGAGATATGTGTGTGTGGGGATTGTAGTTAAACAATCATGTACTGGTTAGATAATGAAGGAACTGGCATGTAGAGAAAAGAAAGGAGAGGATACAGAAGGAACTGGCATGTAGGGAAAGATTGAGAAGACATATAGTGGAAACCTATATGTGATGAAAATAAAATGTCTGACAGAATTTATGGAAATTATAGTTTTATAAAAAAACTAATGCATATAGCCTGGTATTTATGATTGTAGACGATGTCTGTATTTAATATCTGAGGAGTGACTGAGGGTCCAGCTATGCTGGGAGTACAGCAACAGTGTTTGCTTATTCAGCCCGGCTTCCGGACGTTAAATATATACTTGTCTTGTAATCAGTGTTGTTGCTGATAATACCAAATTAGTAAAATGTAAAGACAACTTTGACCAAAGATTCTGGAAATCAATAATGTATAATGTCGGATATTTGTTGATATTAAGTAATTGATGCAAAAGATGTCTGTTTTATCATGGAAATTCTGGGTCAGGGATCATTTCCCTGGACAAGTATGACTAAAGTTAAATGAAAACTTTGTGCAAACAACTTATGCAGCTTAAGAAAATTGATGTGCGGCCAATAATAATGATAAAGATTATGATTCGGCTATTGGGATTGAATCCGCCACTGGTGGATTGTAAAAGAATACAGAGAACTGCTTATCAGCTCTGTTTGCATTCCTGAATGGGACACACTGCTTCAGTGATGTGCAGTAAGCTGGAGCCGACAGAGAGTGCTTTAATTGTGGTCAGCAGGACCATTTAACACGTAACTGTAAATGCCCACCGAGAAGGTGTTTGAAAATGTGATAGTGACACATTTCTGGTAATAATGTGGGTTTGAAAGTAGATCAGTGTTTAAATGACGACATTAACATTTTCGTCTGAGAAAGAATAAGAGATAAAAACAGGGTCAAAAGATTGAAGTCTTAAAGTGAATCCTTTTGAAGAAAAGATCTATAATAGTAATTTTTTTGAAACAGTGAAACAGTTTGATGAAAGTTGCAAAATATATAAAAGTACCTAAAAGGATGATTGTGTTTTAATTCAACATTTTAAGAAGGGTTCAGGTTATATAGAGAGACAAATCTCACGGATGATTTATAATAACTGCAAAAGATGCAGAGTAGCCTTGTCAAAGTTAGTGTGAATCCCGATTGGAGAGTGATAAACTCCTAGAAAAAAAAAAACGTTGAAGTCAGATATTAAGCTATGGTAATTGAGAACTAGAATAATTATTTGTATTTAAGATCAAATAAGTAGAAGTAATAGGCTACTGGATTAACAGTTGTTAAATGTAAAATGTGTTCTGTTAGTGTTTTGACCATGAAAGAACTAGAAGCTGATGTTTTGCTTTCAAAGGATAAGTTTGTTATTGGCTGTAATGAAACAGCTCGCTTATCTGAATCTGATGTCTGCTGTGGCTGAAAACCGCCAGTATGACAGAGACTCAATCTGAGTGGAAATTTCTAATGTCTAAATTCCATGAGATATGGGCAAAAGTCAACTATAAAAATGTTTATTTGGAAACACATGTAATTTCTGGCAAATATGCCTTAAGCTGGGATAGAGTTAAAAGATGGTAGATAGAGTTTGATGTTAGAAGTTTATGAGAGTACAGTGTGCCAGTCCTGAAAGTCTCAGAGTCTCTCTCAATCATGTCAGCTAAAAGCTGTTATTTGAGCCTGTGTCATAAGTAATAAGCTATTTATAGTAAAAGCACAGTGTTTCGGTTGAAAATCAGACACAGAGATGTTAAAATAAATCATTGCCATTAAGTGGGCAATTTGTATTTGAGAATGTTTTAAATGTAAAACTGAATGACTTTAAAGAAGTCTTTAAAATAATGCTGCAGATCTTAAACGATAGAGGACCAGTAACTTCTTTAAGTTTCCACCATGAAACAGGGCCGAAGGCTATGGCTACAGATGTACAGTAACAGTACACTGAATGTATGGCTGTGATCTAAATTCACTGAGTATAATCTAAGTAGCTAGGTTGATGATTAAGATGGTTAATGGATTTAAGTGATTAAATACTGCTGTTATTAACCTGTCTCCCTGTGTGAACACTATTAGGCAATCGGAATGGCTCTGGTGACTCTTGAACGTGCCTTTCCTAAGCTCCAGAAAACAGCTGAGTTCTGTTGAAGAAAACTGATTGTGTGATGGGAAAGAGCGGTCACCAGTGTGTACGAGTGGCTACTCAATGACGGGATGATCTTCCTGGCCAGGGGACAGCCCAACGCAGGGGGTCACGAACACTGGGCACCTCCGGATGGAGGTGTTATACGTGAGAAAGGTATGAGAGTTGAGGGCTGATTACTGGAGGCCACTGGGGTCAGCAGAGCATTGAGAGGTGAGATGCGCTGTGAGGAGTTACGGCAGTCTGACCCAGAAAATGTGAGTTTCCTCTATACCACTCGCAGGAAGAAACAGCATTGGTTGTATGGCTTGTTCTTCATTATTACAAGTGTCTGCAACTATGCCAGGGGGACAACACCCTGATGGAGATTATAGCTTAAGAGCCAATGGCCTTTCAAGAGCCAGCTGAACCAGGAGGGGATTGCCATTATTTGTTGTGGAGACAGTAGCAAACTTGTATTATAGGCAAGAAAATGTACAGAAGTGTTGATTTTTAACTAATATGTCTATAACATAGTTTTAACTCCTGAAGGTCAGTAGACATGTTGGTGGCTAAAGATGAAGACAGCTTTCGTAGATTTAAGAAAGGTCTGCATAACAAAGATGAATGGTCAAAGGTTATTGTAATGAATTTAAATTTTGTCTAAGTTACAGTCTTAGAAAGCTGTGGAAAATACTATTTGTTAATAGTGAGAGAGACTGCCTGAGTTGGAGGAAGGGATGGTAACTGTGTCTTTCTTTCTTTCTTTCTTTCTTTCTTTCTTTCTTTCTTTCTTTCTTTCTTTCTGTTATCGGCCTGCTAGAGCAAGCTGAAGAAAAATAATAATAAGAAACCAAAACAACCCAGCTGCCTTTTCTAAAAATCAAATGAATAATGAACAGACATGATTTGAAACTGGTCAAGATACCATTTAAAATTAGGTAAACCTAGAGGAAAATGTGAAGTTTAAAATCGTACTTAAAATTGAAATCTTTTAGAGACGATATATTGAAAAGGAGCAGTTGACATGCGTGTCTAATATGAGTGTGTGAGTGTGTGTGATGGTGACAGCACTTTGTCTTGTATGTGACTATGTGTTAGTTTGGGGTACTAATACTAAGTCTGAATGGGGTGTATATTGTGTCATCACCCACTAGGATGGCTTTTGGCATATGACAAATTTTAAAGGAAGCTGCTAAATTCTGTTAGGTGAAAAGATGATACAGAACATAGGATGAGCTTTAAACTGATTGGTCATCAAGCTCTGTCTGGTATTAATCACTTTTGTCTTTATGGTGTTGATTTGAATTACGTTCTGGATCAGTTTAAGAATTTGATGTAAATTGGAATTGGGGAGTTGTAGATTACCATCTGCCATGGGCTGAGATAAATGAAAATGTTACAGATTTGATGGCAACAACACAGTGACATATTGGCTAAGTCAACATGAAATTAGCAAGAGAGCCCCTCACATTTATGAGTATTGTGATGAAAAGGGGGGAAAATGATTGACTGACATTGACCAAGTCTGTACAGCACGACCTGACCTGATAGAAACAATTGATGACTTTGGAAATGTTCGTAGATGACTGACTTGAGAGACAAAACAACAGGCCTGAAAACCAGGATTCGGTGTGAGACTCAGGGCCATTGCCCTTCAAATACTTTGATAAAAAGATGAGATTGTGGCTTTAAGTGAAGAACGTAATACTTTGTTTCAGAGACAGAGAAAGATGTCTGGAGGAAATTTGGCTGAAGGACGCCGTTTGGGTTGGTGTTGATGGCAAATCAAATTAGTTTAAATTGATGCAATTGAGTCGTGCATCAAAAGGGAGATGGTAAGGATTGACAAAATATGGGTTACTAAAGGACAATATATGTTGGGAGGACACTGGGTTTAATTGGGTAAAAGGCCGTTCCAAACAAAAGTTGCTGTCTGTAAGTGTGCCGCACACGCTGATAACAAAATTGCAGGACTGTTTCAACAGGAGACGCCAGGGCAGATGCAGCAGCGAAGGCTGCGGCAGCACAGCAGACAAAAGAAACTACGTGTACTTTACTATCTGAAAATAACCTCGACATTTGTTTTTCTCTACAGATCATGCAGACTTCTGATACAGGGCAGAATGTGCCCAATAAAATGATGGCTATGGATGAATTTGGCTAACTATCCTGGCCTGGGTTATTATTGTAGGAGAAAGGTTCCACACCTGCGCAGCGCATAACTTAAGATTTTCCTTTTGCAGAATGTCAGGATGGATTGCAGCAAACAGAACTGATTCTGTTCCAAAATATATAAATATTGTGTTGTGGACATGAGCAAAGTGGGTTGAGTGTTTTTCAGGGGAAAAGGACCCTGAGTGCTATTAAATGAGCAAGAAATTATCCGGTGATAATATGTTTCAGGCTGTTGATTCCACAGGTCACACCAAAAGGGACGAGCGGCTAGACAAGCATCACTAACAAAATAGTTAAGGTCTCCATTCACAGGTGACAGCAGGCAAGGAATGGTTCATTCCAGTGGGGGTGCGGTCGTGATGAAAGGGAAGAGCTTGTAAGGATCAGAAAATGGTTGGAGAGTGTGACACCTGGGTCCAAGCCTCTCACCTTAGACAACACCAACAGGCCTCAAGCATCCAATAGAGCAGAAAGTGAGGTTTAAAGAAGACGGTGCTAGTAACTGTCTGCCTCGCCTACGAGGGAAAGACCATTGCAACGGCACGCAAAGTGTCACCCTGGCGAACGCAGAACGTCCGTGGGGCGAACAAGATGATCAACACACCTGGAGCAACCAACTGCCAACTGACGGTTTAAGTTTAACAGAAGAATCTGTTTTTGTGATGATTTTGATGATTTTGTTTGATTGAATCGAACTAGGTATTGATTTGATTGTAAATGTAGAAAATCTATTGATTGATGTGTCCGTACTAGAGATATTAGAGTTAATTTTGAACAACTAATTTGGTTAGAGGAATGGATAAAATTATAAGACTTCTCTGGTTAGATTTGTTAAACAGTGCATTCAATAGAGCTTAATAAATTGAATTAGAAGTGAATAAAACGTGGAGATGGACAAATATAATGAAAAAGGCTTGATGGTAGGAGTTAGGATTGTATGTGTTATGATAATTTTGTTATTCATGGGTGAATACAATAACAGAGACAGGTGAAAACCTGCTGTCTGTTCAATTGGTAAAAAAAAAATGACAGTCTATCCCAAGGATTAACAAAATTATGCGACGAGACAGGTAGCGGAAGCTACAGTGAGATGTTAAATGTATGTTCTGGTTGTTTTTCTTCTATTCTTTTTTTTTATTTTCTGAGAAAGATTAAGGGCAAAGATTTAAAGAAGGTTACAAACAGCGGTCATCCGTGTTACGAGGTGGCGTACAAGGAGAGGGTTTGAAATGAAGGATTCTATTCTACTTTTGTTCTTTGTATTTTTGATGACCTGCTAAAATAACCAGTGTGAATTGATGGTGTTGTTTTCCTAAGTAATCTGCACACTATTTCTTATTTAATTGAGGTGACTGAGGGTTCGATCTAGGTCGAGAGTGCAATAGCAGTGCCTATTCATTTAGCCCGGCTTTAATTAAATTCTTTACTTGCTTGCTAATATTTAAGGGACTATCCTTGCAAAACAGCCTAAGCTTTTTCTTTTCTAAATAATATTTCACAAATGTTTATGAAGAGTGATCAGTTATGCGAAAACCAGAGATGAAGAGTAGCGTGATGATATGACTTTAAATTTGTCTTTTTGTTTATTATTGTGATTATGCGTAATCAGAATGATAAAAAGTGGGGAATTGTTGTAGAAATTTTAATAGTCATTTATTCCTAACAGATATCATAAGGGATTGAACCTATTCAATGTGTAAAAGTATATGTGTGTACGTGCTTGTGCGTGACGTTTCAGGAATATATGGGACAGGACATCTTGACCTTAGGAATGGTCAAGATTTGGCTAGTTTATTTCAGGCCCAGGTTGTATCTTTAGTAGAAACTGAACAGCAGTGGGGACCTTATCTGAGTGGGTGAAAGGGTAACTGCTGTGAGGAGGAACCTTGAAAAGAGTATAAAGGCTGTCTCATGTCTTCCTGGTGTGCGTCACTCACTTCACAGGGTAACTGCTGTGTTGGCGACTGGGCCTATTCTTGCAAGAATAAATACTTTTCTTTTTTATTAATTTGACTCTGAGTGTCTCTTAAGCAGTGATGATGTTTAACAGAAGTTTTGCCACAACAGGGTTTTCATGAGCTGTATGCCAAAATCATCAGTATTAAAACGATTAAAGACCTGACATATTTCAGTTGGTGTGCAATGAATCTAAAATATATTAAAGTTTAATTTGTATCATTACATTATGGAAAATAATGAACTTTATCACAATATGCTAATTTTTTTGAGAAGGACCTGTATATGTTTGGAGGGTGAAATTATGATAAAACTTTTTTTTTTTTGTAATTTGAAATAGGTTTATGTTTGATATGTATTGTTTTTTTCTTCATATATTAGAGTTTGATTGGGGTGTACATGGAAAAAACGCGTCTAACATCATTTGGGGATGTTAGTTGATGTGCATTGGCCATCTAAGAGACTGACAAGTTTGTGAGCCAATCAGATTTTCCGAGAGAGGAGACGAGAGAAAGTTCGAGGGAAAAAGGCGCGATTTTGGCGATGTCTTTGAGTGTTTAAAACGAGAATCTTTCCAGTAATCAGAAGTACTGCTCGTATTTCTTCACTAAGGAGGACAAGGCTGAATCCAGCTTCTTTTTCGCAGCTTCTTATTGACGCTATCCGTTCCACCTTAAATGACGCAAACTGCCACGTTTGCTGGCTTCTTATTGTAACAGATTAAAGTCTGAATAGAAGTTAAGGCTATAGGAATGTTCTGTTTATGTGTGTGTAACACATTCTGTCCTTTGGGACAAGAGAGGAATTGGCATGCGCATAGGATGACCGGGGCGGCACATGTGGTTTTTGGTGAGGAGAAAGATTAAAGAAGTGTGCATCGTTCATGGAACTTCTGCGTCTCGTTTTCATTATTTTATTATTCAAGAGTGTTTAGGCGAACCCAATACAAAAGCTTGGTTACATTGGTGGCAGCGTTTTTTTTTTTTTTTTGTAGGTTGAATTAGTGTTTCAAAAAGTGTTTCGGCGGGAGTACTGTCTTCAGCTCCCATTTTGACAATGCCGGAGTTCAAAGTGCCTTTCAAATTATATACTGACGCCTCTAAGTGGGCTGTTGGTGCTGTGCTCGCACAGGAAAAAGAGGGACTTGAGTGTGTGGTGGCCTATGCCAGCCGTGCTTTGAATGCCACACAAAGACGTTGGTCGCGTTTGCTGGCTTCTTATTGACGCTCAACTTAGGGACCGTGCGGTTGTTCTCTTTTTCACGTTTTTAAAGGGATTGTGTTACTTTTGTCTCTATATTCAGAATAACATCATAGTAAAAAAAATGTTTAAATGCAAATAACACTGATATATCAGCGAAAATGGACTGTAAAAATATAAAGGCACATAAATATAATTAGGCTACATTATTCTTTAATTATTGTACATGTCATCAGCTCAATTTAGGGATCATGTGGTTTTTCACTTATTCACACCTATTAGAGACCCTGTTTGTATTGTTTATGTTTTCAGAAAAGAATCATAAACTATTTTGAAAGGTAAATAACAAATAATAATAACACATAAATTACTGTAAAACTATAATTAGGCCTACATTATTCTTTAATTATTGCAATTAACATCATTTGGATGTATTCAATGCATGTATTTAAAAATAAATACAAATTATTACAAATTAGAATTTTACAAGATAACGTCTCGGTTGCGTATGTAACCCTCGTTCCCTGAGTAGGGAACGGAGACATTACGTCGGATGACGACGAATGGGGTTTCGCTTAGAACACCTATCGACTTCGAGTATACAAAAACGAGCCAATGGCAAAGAAATGCCATGGGTCTGCAGAATTTGCATGACGTAACTCTGCCCCACCTCGTGGGTATAAAAGGAGGACGCCGGCAACATGCAGTTATGTTTCTTCGCTGAGGAGCCAAGACTGAACTCAGGCGATCCCCGTGGTACAGCGGAAGTGGCAGGAAGACGTAACGTCTCCGTTCCCTACTCAGGGAACGAGGGTTACATAAGTAACCGAGACGTTCCCTTTCGTGGTCACTCCGAGTTACGTCGGATGACGACAAATGGGGTTATCAGTCTAATCACGCCACCTTCACAGCTGTCTTCCAGTGCCCTGCGTAAATCTGAGATCCTTGTTGTGAGACTAGCACGGACGAAGGACTCCTATTTAACACAGGAATACCGAGGTACACTGGGAAGCATATCCCATTGTTTAGAGGAGATATGCAATTAACACCAACCCAGAGGGGGGGGGGGGGGGGGGCATTTAGAAAATACACACATGACCCGAAGGATGCATATGGAGAACACTGGGGTGTCCAGCCGCAGGTGGAATATTTCAACCAGAGGGGTGGCAAGGTGGCTTGCCAAGGGAAAGACACATGCTCAGAGAGACTTACAGTGGAAATACACGTGTGGGGGTTGCTCCGGAGAGGGACCATGCACACGGGAGGCACCTAGCCGACGCACAGGCAATCGGAAGGGAAGTGGTAGGAACCTTGGGCACATATCCAGGCCGGGGTCTCAGGATCACGTGAGAGTAAGCCGGCCCGAATTCCAGGCACGCTTCGTCAACGGAGAATGCTTGCAGGTCCCCTACCCTTTTGAGAGAGGCCAATGCAACCAGGAGCGCTGTCTTCATTGACAGGAACTTAAGCTCCACTGATTGCAGAGGCTCAAAGGGAGTACTCTGCAGGGTATTTAGAACCACCGCGAGGTCCCAAGAGGGAACGAGAGGAGAACGAGAAGGATTCAGTCTCCTCGCTCCTCTCAAGAACCTGACGATCAGGTTGTGCTTCCCTAAGGATTTACCTTCAACCAAGTCATGGTGTGCGGCAATAGCGGCAACAAACTTTGAGGGTGGAGGAAGACAGCATTCGCTCCAACCCATCTTGAAGGAAGGAAAGCACGACCCTGACCGAACACCTCCGGGGGTCTTCTCGGCGAGAAGAGCACCAGTTGACGAAGAGGTTCTACTTCAACGCATGGGCGTGTCTCGTGGACGACGCTCTAGCGGAAGTGATGGTAGCCACCACCGCTGGTGGTAGGGTACACAAACCTGCCTCGTCCCGTCCAGGAGCCACACGTGGAGGTTCCAAAGAACGGGACGAGGGTGCCACAGGGTGGCCCGTCCCTGAGAAAGGAGGTCCTTCCTCAGAGGGATTGGCCAAGGAGGTGCTGTCGCAAGGAGCACCAGTTCGGTAACCAAGACCGGGCCAGTACGGCGCAACCAGAAGGACCTGCTCCTCGTCCTCCCTGACCTTGCGCAAGACCTGCGCTAGAAGGCTTACTGGGGGAAACGCATATTTGCGGCCCCGCGGCCAGCTGTGCGCCAGTGCATCCGTGCCGAGCGTGCCCTCGGTCAGGGAAAAATACAGGTCGCAATGGGTCGAGTCGTGAGAGGCAAACAGATCTATCTGTGCGTCCCCGAACTGGTCCCAAATCAGCTGAACCGACTGGGGATGGAGTCGCCATTCTCCAGGGAGGGGCTGAAGCCGTGAGAGCTCGTCGGCTGCACAGTTCAGGGCTCTGGGAATATAAATGGCTCGAAGCGACCTCAGATGCTTCTGACTCCAGAAGAGGAGGTGGCGAGCGAGTTGTGACATACGGCGGGAGCGTAGACCACCTTGATGGTTGATGTACCCTACAGTGGCGGTATTGTCTGATCGGACTAGTACGTGTTGACCCTTGAGCAACGCCCGAAAGCGGTGCAGAGCAAGGTGTACTGCCAGCAACTCGAGGCAATTGACATGCCATAGGCGCTGGGGTCCTGTCCAGGAGCCCGCGGCAGCATGTCCATTGCACATGGCGCCCCAGCCCGTGGTGGAGGCATCTATTGAGACAACAACATGCCGGGAAACTCGTTCCAGGGGGACACCTGCCCTGAGAAAACTGAGGTTCGACCACGGGGTGAAGGTCTGACGGCAGGTCGGAGTAACTGATACTCGGAGCGTGCCTTGTTGCCATGCCCACCTCGGGACTCGTAAAAGCTGAAGCGGTCTCATATGAAGCAATCCGAGCGGCGTTACCGCGGCTGCAGATGCCATATGCCCCAGGAGCCTCTGAAAATATTTCAGTGGAACCGCACTCTTGCCCTGAAATTGTCTCAGACAAGTGTCAGCAGTGACTGTGCGCGCTCGCTCGTAAGCTCGCGACAGTCAGTCACCGAGATAGTCCAGGATGCGAACCCCGTGTTCCCATGGAGGAACAAGGGCTGCCTCGACAACCTTTGCTTTAGAAGGCGCGAGGAGACAGGGCTAGCCCGAATGGGAGAACAGCGTACTGATATGCGTGCGTCCTGACAGCAAACCGTAGGTATGGTCTGAGTCTAACGGAGACATAAAAGTAGGCGTCCTTCAGGTCGATCGCTGCAAACCAATCCTGTGGCCGCACACATCCGGAATGCGTTTGGCCAGGAGCATCTTGAACTGCAGCCTGTGAAGGGGCGGTTCAGATGTGTAGGTCCAGGATTGGCCATAACCCACTAGATTTCTCCGGAACAATGAGGTAGGGGCCGAAAACCCGGACCTCATTTCGGCTGGAGGGACAGTCTCAATCGTACCCTTCGCCAGTAGGGTAGCAACCTCCGCGGGGGCCTGCTCTGCCAGGGGTCTGGCGACAGAGGGGGATGAGAGCGGTACGGTCCAGGGACGGCACACACTGTCATCCGGCTCTGAGACAGAGGGGGACGAGGGGTGCACGGCTCGGAGGCGGCGCACCGTGTCGACCGAAACTCTGTGTGCACAGAGACGAGAGAGTCAGTTCTTTCTGAATAAGGATTCTTCCCAAGCCCTCCACCGGGGAAAGGAGTGCCCCTGCTACCAACACCTGGAAAGAACTGAGTCCCATCTCTGAGCAGCCCATCTCAAAAGTGCCGCTTAACCCGGCGTGGGTTGGGGCTGGGGTCACGGGGCTGGGCACAGGCGGCGCCTTGTTCCAGACCATCACCCTCAGGTCACCCTGGCCAACAGCCGAAGATCGGGGGGTGGATGAGGGGACTCTCACTCTTGCAAGTTTACCGATTCTCGACATAAATGACGCGATGATCATGTTCCCACAGAGAGAACATGAATCACCCACGAGCGCTGTTCAAGCATGATCAAAGCCCAAACACACTAGACAGCATTCGTGCCCATCAGAGTCTAATACCAATCTGCCGCAACCAGAAATGCACGGGCGAGCCGTCTTTAAAAAGACGTGCCGCGTGCGAGCTCTTTTGTGAGAGGAGAAAAAAACTCTGCGATGTTGAGGCGAGCAGGGAGAGAACACACTCACTGGCAGATCACTGCACAGATCAGCAGGCAATGTGAACTCGCTGCAGATCACCGTCACACCAACACCGGAGAGAATGGCTCGTCTCGTAGAGCGAAGTCAGAAATGGCTGTGGAGTGAAGAGATACTCTTGGCTCCGAAGCGAAAACATAACTGCATGTTGCCGGCGTCCTCCTTTTATACCCACGAGGTGGGGCGGAGTTACGTCATGCAAATTCTGCAGACCCATTGCATTTCTTTGCCATTGGCTCGTTTTTGTATACTCGAAGTCGATAGGTGTTCTAAGTGCAACCCCATTCGTCATCATCCGACGTAACTCGGAGTGACCACGAAAGGGAACCAGAGATTATGCAGCAGCTTGGATCCAGCCTCTTGTGAAGACTTCAGATGACCCAGCACCTTTGAATAGATGACACCTACCCCAAGGACTCCAGAACATTAAACATGAATGATTATACAAAATTATAATTTTATAATTGCTTTAACATACACATTGATTTTGCTGATAAGCCGCCTAATGCATTTTCTGGCCATTTCGCGGCGCTGTTTCTCATCCACCTCAGAGGGTGCGTTAAATTTGACATTGTCCCATTAGAGTACAGCTACTCCTCTAACGAAATCCACATTTTGAGCAGGTTTTACTGTAGAATTTTTTTTAATGAATTTTTGAATTTTGCACTTTAGACAGTGCACAATAAGCCGCCTTATGCATTTTCTGCCCATTTCGCGGCGCTGTTTCTCGGCCGCCTCAGAGGGTGCGTTAAATTGGACATTAGCTCATTATAGTACAGCTACTACTCTGACGAAATCCACATTTTGAGCAGTTTTTACTGTAGAAATTTGTTTTTATTAATTTTTGAATTTTGCACTTTAGACAGTGCATAATAAGCCGCCTAATGCATTTTCTGCCCATTTCACGGCGCTGTTTCTCGGCCAAAATGGGCAGAAAATGCATTAGGCGGGTTGTTGTGCATTGAGTAAAGTGCCAAGTTCAAAGCTTCATAAAAACACAATTCCACAGTAATAATTGCTCAAAATTTGTAAATCGTTAGAGGAGTAGCTGTACTATAATGTGCTAATGTCCACCTTAACGCACCCTCTGAGGTAGCTGAGAAACAGCCCCGCGAAATGGGCAGAAAATGCATTAGGTGGGTTGTTGTGTATTGAGTAAAGTGCCAAGTTCAAAGCTTCATAAAAACAAAATTTCACAGTAATAACTGCTCAATTTTTATTTCATTAGAGGAGTAGCTCTACTATAATGTACTCATGTCCAATTTAACGCACCCTCTGAAGCGGCCGAGAAAAAGCGCCGCGAAATGGGCAGAACATGGAATAAGCGGCTCATAGTGCTTTGTGTGATGTGTCAAGTTCAAAGCTTCATAAAAAAAAAATTCCACAATAATAATTGCTCAAATTTTATTTCGTTAGAGGAGTAGCTCTACTATAATGTACTCATGTCCAATTTAAATAGCGCCGCAAATGGGCAGAAAATGCATTAAGCGGCTTATTGTGCACTGTAAAAAGCAAAATTCAAAAATTCATAAAAAAGATTTCTACAGTAAAAACTGCTCAAAATGTGAATTTCGTTAGAGGAGTAGCTGTACTCTAATGGGTAAATGTCCAATTTAACGCACCCTCTGGGGTGGATGAGAAACAGCGCCGCGAAATGGGCAGAAAATCCATTAGGCGGCTTATTGTGCACTGTCTGAAGTGCAAAATTCCAAAATCCATTAAAAAAAAAGTTCTACAGTAAAAAGTGCTCAAAATGTGGATTTTGTCAGAGTACTAGCTCTACTCTAATGGAACAATGTCAAATTTAATACACCCTCTGAGGCGGCCGAGAAACAGCGCCGCAAAATGGGCAGAAAATTGTCACGGTTCACTAATCGGCTGTCTCATGCTGAAGTGTCTGCGTGAGTGTAATAGTGTGGGTGTGGTTACTCGTTGTGTTGATTAGTGTCACCAGCTGTCATCAATTCCAGTTCCTTTTTATGCCCAGCATTTCCTCTCTCTTGTTATCAGATTGGTTGTTCCTCGGTGTGTGTCCTGTTCTCGTGCCTTGGCTGTTTCAGTTCGTCTTCTGGATTTTCGTCAGTTCCTCGTGTTGTCTGGATGTTCCACGGTTCCTGGGTTTCTCGAGCACGCTCATCACAGCACTACCACCGGATCGCCATCTCGTCCCTGCTTCACTCACCACCTGAGTGTTTGCCCTGACCTGTGTCTAACATCTGACTAACTCTTTAATAAACTGGATTTTACTTGCATCTTGCATCCTCCTGTTTTTTCCCAAACAGACTCTGGAGCACTCGTCTGACGTGTTGAACGTGTTCCTGGAGAGACGAAGAAAAAATCAATATGTCATCCAGGTAAACATATATGAACTGATCTACCATGTCTCTCAACACGTCACTAACGAGTGCCTGGAAAACCGCTGGGGAGTTGGAAAGCCCGAAAGGCATAACTAAGTATTCAAAGTGCCCCCTAGGGGTATTAAAAGGGGTTTTCCATTCGTCCCCCTTCCTGATGCGAACCAAATGATATGCATTACGTAAGTCCAGTTTCGTGAAAATGGATGCTCCCTGCAACCTCTCGAAAGCTGAAGACATCAACGGCAAAGGATAGGAATTCTTTATCGTGATGTTGTTCAGCTCTCGGTAATCAATGCAAAGTCGCTGAGATCCATCCTTCCTCCCAACGAAAAAGAACCCCGCCCCCGCAGGAGAAGAGGAAGGCTGGATGAACCCAGAGGCCAGAGAATCAGAAATATATTTCTCCATGGCCTCCCTCTCGGGAACAGAAAGAGAGTAAAGTTTGCCCTTGGGCGGAGATTTACCTGGCAGTAGATCTATCGCACAGTCATAGGAACGATGCGGAGGGAGAGAAGCAGCACGAGACTTACTGAACACCTCCTTCAGGTCGAGGTACTCCGCGGGCACGTTAGACAAATCCACTGCCTCACTCTGAAACACAGAACCAGACACAGAGGGACAGGCAGACACTAAACAGGACTCATGACAGTGGTTACTCCATGTGGAAACAGTGTTAGTGCACCAGTCGACACGGAGGTTGTGTCTGGAAAGCCACGGGTGTCCCAAAACCACTGGTGCAAGTGGTGAGTCCATGAGTAAAAATGAGATGAGTTCAGTGTGATTGCCAGAAGTAATGAGGGTGATGTCTCCAGTAGCATGTGTAATCCGGGGGAGTTCTTGACCATTGAGTGCGTTGACGGTAATCTGGTGCGAGAGAGGAGTGACGGAAATCTGAAGTTTGAGTGCAAGTTTGAAGTCCATGAAATTACCCTCCGCTCCCGAATCCAGCAGTGCGTTGGTGCAGTGCGTCGACTGTCGCCATCTCAGTCTTACCGGGAGGAGGGTCGATGATGGTGATGAGGTCTTCTCGGCAGAGATCCCACCCGATAGTAGCCTCATACTTACTACCGGGCTTGCTCTTTTACCGGGCAGGAGTGGATGAAGTGGCCCGCCCAGCCACAGTATAGACAGAGTCCTTGGGATCTCCGCCTTTCCCTCTCCTCCCGGGAAAGCCGAGCTCTCCCCACCTGCATGGGTTCGTGGTCGAATGCGGGGCTGACCGCGCTCGCACCACCGGGCTGGTGGTCCTCCGTGCTGAACTGTGGACGGCTGGGGCGCGTCAATCTGGTCACACAATTCAGTCGAGCCTCTACTCTCAGCGCAAGTTTCACCAGTCCGTTCAGCGTCTCCGGTAAGTCCATCGCGTAAATCTCCCTTTGAACGCGGTCAGCCAGCCCATGCAGGAACATATCCCACTGCGCCTCCTCGTTCCAACGGCACTCTGCGGCCAGGGTGCGGAACCGAATGGAAAAGTCCGCCACGACCCTTCTCCCTGTCGCAGTTCGGCGAGTAATCTGGCCGCCTCCTTACCCGCCACTGCACGATCGAACACTCTCTTCATCTCCTCGGAGAGTGCCTGGAACGAGGTGCAGCAGTTGTCTCCGTTCTTTCACACCGCCGTTCCCCAAAGCGCTGCTCTTCCTGACAGCAGGGTTAATACAAACGCCACTTTAGCCTGTTCGCTCTGGAAAGTGCGTGGCTGAAGGGCAAAATGCATAGAACATCTCGTAAGTAACGCTCTGCAAAATTCAGGTTCACCGGAATAACCCTCTGGTGTAGGTAGGCGTGGCTCTGGTCTCTCCACTGCTGCCGGCGCGGGTGGTGGGGGAACGGGTGGTGTGGGGGGCGCAGTGGGAGTCCGTAGAAGTTGTACCTGTTGAGTGAGCTGCTTCACGAGTGCTTGCATCGCACGACCTGTGCCCGCGATGCTTTCCTCTTGTTGTTCCATACGGGAGATGCTGTGAGAAATGAAGTTGTTGAACTGGGATGTGCTTGCTTGCACTTGGGGTCAGATCGTTCTGTTAGGGAAAAAACAGGAGGATGCAAGATGCAAGTAAAATCCAGTTTACTAAAGAGTTAGTCAGATGTTAGACACAGGTCAGGGCAAACACTCAGGTGGTAAGTGAAGCAGGGACGAGATGGCGATCCGGTGGTGGTGCAGTGATGAGCGTGCTCGAGAAACCCAGGAGCCGTGGAACATCCAGACAACACGAGGAACTGACGAAAATCCAGAAGACGAACTGAAACAGCCGAGGCACGAGAACAGGACACACACCGAGGAACAACCAATCTGATAACAAGAGAGAGGAAATGCTGGGCATAAAAAGGAACTGGAATTGATGACAGCTGGTGACACTAATCAACACAACGAGTAACCACACCCACACAATTACACTCACGCAGACACTTCAGCATGAGACAGCCGATTAGTGAACCGTGACAAAAATGCATTAGGCGGCTTATTGTGTAATGTGTCAAGTTTAAAGCTTCATAAAAAACAATTTACACTGTAATAATTGCTCAAAATGTGGATTTCGTTAGAGGAGTAGCTTTATTATAATGGGACAATGTCAAATTTAACGCACCCTCTGAGGCAACTGAGAAACAACGCTGCGAAATGGGCAGAAAATGCAATTGAAACCAAAACTGCAACTTCCCCATAACTGCAGTCACATCTGTCAACTTCATGGGAGCATAACTTCAAGATGTGACAGTAAAAATGTCTAATTTTGTGCATGGTGACAGTCAAGGACAATGTGTATAAGGCCCCAGTGCAACTTCTAACGCACCATCAAAGACGGCTGAGATATAGAGCCCCCAATTGAGCCAACAATGCAATGGCTCTTCTAACTGTACTATGTTTTGTCAACTTCATGGGTCCATAATTTCAAAATTATACGGTAAAAACATCTGAAATTGTGCATGATTATATTCAAGCAGAGATGCAGGGTATAAAGCATCAGATAAACCAAATAGGCCAACAATGTGATAACTCTTTTGTATTGTCAGATTGGGTCCATATCTTTCTAATGTACAGTAACCATGCAATGGTTCTTTCAAGTCAATGCAATTTAATTTAATTCATACATTAATTTGTATAACCCTTTTCGCAATACATATCATTTCAAGGCAGTTTTACAGAAAATGCAGGTTTCTGTGTTACAAAACCACAATAGGATTTAATGAGATAATATCAGAAAGTACAGTTATAAGATACCACAAATTGTAGTATTTACAAATATCATATATGCATTTAAGCAAAATCAATGTGTATGTTCAATCATTCATGTTTGATGTTCTGGAGTCCTTGGGGTAGGGGTATCTATTCAAAGGTGCTGGGTCATCTGAAGTCTTCACAAGAGGCTGGATCTAAGCTGGTGCATAATCTCTGGTTACCTTGTGAAATTCTAATTTGTAATAATTTTTATTTATTTTTAAATACATGCGTTGAATACATCCAAATGATGTTAATTGCAATAATTAAAGAATAATATAGGCCTAATTATAGTTTTACAGTAATTTATGTGTTATTATTATTTGTTATTTACCTTTCAAAATAGTTTATTATTCTTTTCTGAAAACAAACAATACAAACAGGGTCTCTAATAAGTGTGAATAAGTGAAAAACCACATGATCCCTAAATTGAGCTGATGACATGTACAATAATGAAAGAATAATGTAGCCTAATTATATTTATGTGCCTTTTACAGTCCATTTTCGCTGATATATCAGTGTTATTTGCATTTAAACATTTTTTTATCATTATTCTGAATATAGAAAAAAAAGTAAAACCGCACGGTCCCTAAGTGGAGCGTCAATAATGTAACCGAGCTTTTGTATTGGGTTTGCCTAAACACTCTTGAATAATAAAATAATGAAAACGAGACGCAGAAGTTCCATGAAAGATGCACACTTCTTTAATCTTTCTCCTCACCAAAAACCACATGTGCCGCCCCGGTCATTCTATGCGCATGCCCATTCCTCTCTTGCGTACGGCAAGTCCCAAAGGACAGAATGTGTAACACACACATAAACAGAACATTCCTTTAGCCTTAACTTCTATTCAGACTTTAATCTGTTACATATGTCCCATCCCCCTAAAATAAACGTCCCCATTTATCTACCAGACAACAAGGGATAGAATAGAAAACAGGAACAAGAAAAATACACATCAACATGTATAATAGTCAAACCCATGTTCAACCATGAAACAGTTTGTATACTATGGAATCACAATGAACACTTACACATTTTTCCCTTTGCGCAAGAATTTTTTTCACAACAATGAACCTTAGTACAGTACAAAATCTTTCAAGCAACGGTTTCAACCTTCTCCCAGCCCTACTCATAACAGGAATGAGCTTATCAGGAGCCTCTCCTAAATCCTCTCGAGGTGAACTGCACTTCACTCCCCCCAATATTTCAGGCTCCTTAGGAGGGGAATCAGGCAAAGAATCAGGTTCTGGTCCATGGACTAGAAAGTATGGCGAAAACTTGGTACTAGAATGATTTGAGGAGTTGTAACCAAATGCTACCTGTTTGATATAATCGGCCCATTCGCCCCACATGACAAGAGCATCTTAGCAATTTGATCAATCAACGTCCTGTTAAAACGCTCCACCATGCCGTCCGAGGCTGGGTGGTAGGGAGTGGTGCGCATTTTCTTTATGTTGAGCAATTTACATAGGATCAGGACCACCTCTGATTCGAACTGTCGGCCCCGATCTGAATGCAAATTCTCGGGAATACCATGTAGTAAAATGCAGTCTGCAAACAGGCAATGTGCGACAGTTTGTGCAGATTGATTAGTCAAAGCATATAGATCAACAAACTTCGTGAAATAATCCTCAACTACCAGTACATACCGATTACCTTTGGTTGTTATTGGCAGTTCTAAAATGTCCATAGCAACTCTCTCAAAGGGCCGCATTGCGAGGGACCCACTGATGGGTGCTTGATGAATAGGGACAGGCCTACGACGAGTCTGGCACGCTGTGCACTGCTCGCACCATGTTTTGATGTCCTTAAACATAGACGGCCAGTAGCAAAAACGCCTCGCCCGTTCCCACACTCGCTCATGAGCAGCGATTGGGGCCCCGTGAAGCTGCATAAGAATGTCATGTTTAAGAGCAGGAGGAACCACGACTTGAGCAACAGGGTCACCTGTGAGGGGACAGGAAACAGAGTGACACAACAGTCCATTTATTATCGAGAGACGGTTAAACACAGTCCAATATTTTCTTAAACTCGGAGATGTACCCGCTAGTTGTCTCCTAGGAGGCCTTTGTGATCGTTCCACCCATTGCCTTACTGTGTCAATATCTGGATCATTCTGTTGCATAGCAACAATGTATCACAAGATAACTCAGACAGGCTCATTATGGTGTCCGCACTGAAGGACGAGTTAGTCACAGTCCCTTCTCCAGCCACCTCAGCTGTCGTGGAACAAGAAATGTAGTTATTTGATTGTTCAGCGCTCACCACATTCACGTCCCGCACTTCTTTGACTACTGTTTCAACGTCCTTCAGGTCTGGTGTCACCGGACAGCGGGACAGTGCATCCGCGTTTTATGCTGATTGCCCTTTTTGTGCTCAATGAACCAGTTCAACGGGTCCAATTCCAAGAGCCATCTAGCCCTTCTGCCCGTTGGGTCATCCTCGATGAATAACTCCCTGTCAAAAGTGGACCAACGTCTTTGTGTGGCATTCAAAGCACGGCTGGCATAGGCCACCACACACTCAAGTCCCTCTTTTTCCTGTGCGAGCACAGCACCAACAGCCCACTTAGAGATGTCAGTATATAATTTGAAAGGCACTTTGAACTCCGGCATTGTCAAAATGGGAGCTCAAGACAGTACTCCCGCCGAAACACTTTTTGAAACACTAATTCAACCTACAAAAAAAAAAAAAAAAAAAACGCTGCCACCAATGTAACCAAGCTTTTGTATTGGGTTCGCCTAAACACTCTTGAATAATAAAATAAGGAAAACGAGACGCAGAAGTTCCATGAACGATGCACACTTCTTTAATCTTTCTCCTCACCAAAAACCACATGTGCCGCCCCGGTCATCCTATGCGCATGCCAATTCCTCTCTTGCCTACGGCAAGTCCCAAAGGACAGAATGTGTTACACACACATAAACAGAACATTCCTATAGCCTTAACTTCTATTCAGACTTTAATCTGTTACAATAAGAAGCCAGCAAACGTGGCAGTTCGCGTCATTTAAGGTGGAACGGACAGCGTCAATAAGAAGCTGCAAAAAAGAAGCTGGATTCAGCCTCGTCTAAGGAGGTGGCTCGTTATTACTTCAGACTGTTTCATGTGAGTTGGCAGTTGCTGCATGTTTGGCTCGGCCAGAGTCGAACGCTTTGCATGTGGGCCTACTTTCTAGACTGAAACTGTTGTTGTCCTCTGCTTAAACCGAGTGGAGTTTCGGGATGACAATGTCGAGGAGCATCGTCCAGTAGCTGTATGAGAATCCGACGCGCAAACAATCACTGCATCTGTTGTAGCCTACACGGAGACATTGCAACACACGTGACTCAGGACCATTTCAAGGTGATGAAAGCGGACTTGTTTCAACGCAAACTAGCAACCAGGTTTAGGTAATCATCTGATTCATTTTGTTTGCTCTCTGGAGCGAAGGGGCCAGTTTCGTTTTCTCGGCCACTACGCACTCAAACTCCGTATCAGGCCTGCAACGGAGTGGGGTGTGTGCGAACATTCAAGTGTGCTAATGATATTGTGACTGTTTTTTTTTCCCTTTCCATTTTTAGTGTATTGTTTGAATCTGTTAAAAGCTTTAAAGAGTTAGTAAAGCTTACAAAAGTTATATAGAGTTAATTAGTTAATTTGATAGTATAACTTAAAGTGAAACAGAAATTACAAAAGGTTTATTCCTACAGGGCCGGCCCGAGGCATAAGCGAACTAAGCGGCTGCTTGGGGCCCCCTGTCCACTGTCCCCCAATCAAGTTAATTTTTTTTTTTTAGATGACTTAAACAAGTGACATAAATGAATGAATGAATGAATATGACTGACTGAATGAATAATTCAAGACAAGAAAATTCTGATTTCATGAACAATATACCTGCCTACAACTGCTGCTGTGTCTGCCAGCGTTTAAGTAATGCGCATAATCTAGACACCTCGCGCGTGCATAAACAATCCGTGCGCAACTGCGCATAGTCACGGTATCGGTTTAAGTTGGAGAAAATAGACGCAGGGGAACTTAACCTTCTAGGTGTAAGGGTAGCAGTTTGAATAAATAATAAACAGCAGTTTGAACTCTTCTCCACTTTATTATACCACACATCAGATCACTCACTCCAAAAACCCGCGACACTCCAGTACCAAGTGCGCATGACCCATTCCTATCTACGGCAAGCCCCGAGGGGAAAAATACATTGCATACACACATACAACGAGCTCCAGTACATCATCACCGGTATTATAGTAACAGACTTTGTTGTATTCTGTCATGTATGTACAATCCAACAAAGTCTGTTACAATAATAACAATTAAAAAGATTTTGAGACAGTTTAGAAATAATAATATTTTTACAGTTTTCAATAATAATTGTCATTGTTGAACCCTTGCTCTTATTATGTTTCTGATTTCTCAATTTTTTCATTAAATAAGCAAATAATTTATTTTATATGTTTTGAGACAGTTGGTTTTAAGAAGTTTCAAAGAGTTAGTAAAAGAGTCAAGTAAAAGTTAAAAGTTTTTTATTTAAGTAGGAATCTATTTTTTATTAAAGGTGCTCTAAGCGATGTCGGGTGACGTCACTTCTTGTTGACGTTTAAAGTATTGTCAAACAAAACGGAGGCTAGCTCGACCCTCCCTCCTCCTCATCCGCGCACTAACCCCCCAAATCCTTCTGGTCTGTTATTGGCTGGAACAGTTTGTTATGTTTCGTGGTGCGGGTTAGCCCAGTTTGTTTTTGTTGCCGTTTGTGGAGCCTGGGGTGTCTGCAGAGGCCGCGTCTTTTCTGTATGCCTATATGGTTAACATTAGTGAGTTAAACATATTCAGAAAGTGACTAAAAATTGACAATCCTGGCGTGAAGCTTTAAAAAAAGTGTTTAGTTACTGTTAAAAGTAAGATAATCACAGAGGGTTCTTTGGACATTATATATATATATATATATATATATATATATATATATATATATATATATTTGGTTTTCATTTATATTGTCAAATTCAAATCCTTGATCTAGCCTATTTCATTTAATTTAAATACAAAGTTTCAATTTCATTGACATTTAATACAATTTTTATTGGTTTAAACGTTTATTTGTGAGTGTGTGTGTGTGTGTTTTTGCAGTTTAAAACTCATGCACTGTAAGTAACAGACTGTTTGCATAAAGTGATTCATTGGAGGTTAATTAGAAGACTGGGTAAAAAGATCATTAAGGAATAAAAGAACTCAGGCCCTTATCAAAATAAACTCTGGCCTAGTACAAATGGTTGGTGGATAGGGTTACACAAGGTATGACAGAATACCTTGTAGAGGTTTTCTTTGATACTTAAATGTTTTTAATTTTTTGTGTTGTATAACCTTTATAAATGTAATTGATTGTGTTTTTGCTGCCTCTTGGCCAGGACTCCCTTGAAAAAGAGGTTTTTAATCTCAATGGGACTTTCCTGGTTAAATAAAGGTTAAATAAAATAAATAAAAATATTGAAAAAGCATACAACACTTTATGGAGGGAAGGACTTTTAATCAAATTAAATAAACTTGGAATAGGGGGGAGAATGTAAAACTGGATATTATATTTCCTATTCGCACGTACATTCCAGGTAAGAATAGGGGAAGAAATGTCAGCTGCTAATCTTACACTTAATTTGGCAAAATGTGAATTCTGTCATGCCACTGTCACATACTTGGGTAAAAAGGTTGGTCATGGTTCCGTCCGCCCTTTAGAAGCTAAAGTTCAGTCCATTCTTGAGTTTCATGTGCCCAAATCTAAAAGAGACCTTAGACCAGGGATTTTCAAATTGGGTGAATGTGAGCCTCCCCTTAGAGTAAGTAAGGACAGCCGAGCCCCCCCTTCCCCAAAATCCCGTCCGCCTGACCTGACCCACACACCCCTCTGCAGTAAATGCCATATTTTGTGTGTTTCAGGCAATGATGAGTTTCAATAAAAACTGATAAAATGTAAATATTTTTTTAATATTGTATTTGAAGACATTTTATTTCCACAACTTTTTAAAAGTGCATTCATAAATGATTCTTTGCAACAGCAAATCATTTCCAACTTCATGCAGGCCTAATTGAGGCTAACGCTTAACATGTGTAATGCAATGAGTAGCAATGTTTCGCTGATGCTATGGGGTTTGCCTGCCTTCGCTATACGTGACACGATCAGTCACCTTCATGTTAATAGTGCCAAATGACTGTATTATGCTTTTTTGTTACTGCAAATCATCACGCTTCCTCTCAGAAAACTCAACTGGCTTGTTCACTTTTGAGAAACTCCACAGACGGTCTTATCTTCAATGGAACCATTTATTTTCAAGTATTATGGCTGTATGTTAATGGCATCTTTTTATGAATGAAGGCCAGTGTCACTGATATTAATATAGCTACTGATGTCTCAATGAAAATGTTTTTCCCCCAAATCTTAAACATTTATTAGGCTTAAAAAAAACTTTTAATCTAAGTTAACTTAAAACAATCCTCACTTAAACCCACAGTAAATGTCATATTTATCTGTACCTTTCCCGTCTAACAGGTATGAAATATACCGAAATTGAATGAGGTTATAAAACAGTCTGCACTACATAAATAATAAATGAAAGATTAATCCTTTTTAAAGCTACAAGCATTCTTTAGTCAAGAGCAGTGAGTAATTTTTTCTGTTCCCTTTGTTCTTTCGTTAACTTTACTGACAGAGAGAATTAGAGGCTGCTGTCACTTTAAGATCTGCCACGTGCTGACAGGATCTCATGCGTCTCATTCTCTCACTACTCTTTACTTCCATGTAAGATTTTATTTAACTAATTTAAGACGGTTCTTGTGAGGATACTCAACAAAACAGACATTTTGGCATAAATGTGTGTGTTATTGTTCGTTCAAGCGCGAAAGATAACTCGATACTGGCGCGCGCCTTTCTGTGCGTTGTGTGTGTGTGTGTGTGTGTGTGTGTGTGTGTCAGGAGGACATTCACTGACAGCGTTCTCTTTTGTCAAACGGGATTTTGAATGTATGGATCTCAATCACAGTGTTGCCAGGACCCTCCCTGCTCAGCTTCTGATTGCGTTCCTCTCATATGATTGGTAGGTGAAATCAATTGACTCGGAAATATTAAACCGCTTGCAAGTTCACAATTTTTTTTTTCACAGCCACACGCCAGGGATCCGGCACTGTGCCGGGATACTTTAAGCCCTGCGATATTAATAGAGCTGCTTACAGAGTTAATTTGTCTTCGCGTGCCGCGCCTCCCCTGTGGCTCTCTGGCGCCCCCCAAGGGAGGCACGCCTCACCTATTGAAAACCGCTGCCTTAGACGATTCCCCGGAATGGCTGGCTACTACAGAAACTTCTGCAAAAAACTTTTCTGACGTTGTCAAATCTCTCACAGACAACCTTCGTAAAGCTCTGTCTTTTAACTGGAATTCTGAGTGTGAATTTGCTTTTGAGTCTTTGAAACATTTGTTGTGCAATGCTCCTGTTTTGGCTCCAGACTTCTCTAGACCTTTTAAACTTGAAGTAGATGCTAGTGGCACGGGTGCCGGTGCTGTCTTACTGCAGGAAGATGACTAAAGAATTGACCATCCGATATGTTTCTATTCAAAGAAATTTAATCGTCATCAACTCAATTACAGTACCATAGAAAAAGAAGCATTAGCTCTTTTGTTTACGTTGGTTCCAGTTCACAACCCGTTGATGTATTTACAGATCATAATCCACTTGTCTTTTTGCAGCGTATGTGTAATAAAAACCAGAGACTTATGTGTTGGGCACTCATTTGTCAAAGTTTTAAGTTGCATATTAAGTACAAGAAAGGTGTTGACAATGTAATTGCAGACTCTTTGTCCAGATGTGATTTGTAAACTTGTAACCGTTTACTCATATGTGTGGGGGTGTTACGACCCTATGGCTTGTATTTTGTTATCTCTGTTGTTTTGTCAGTCTCTCAGTGTGTCTGTTTAGGAACGTCTGATTGGTTCCTGCACGATGATTGCTGCTGGATCCTGATTGATGCAGCGTGTTTTAAAAAGAGACATCATCACTTCCTTTACAGGAAGTAAGGAGATCTTGTGTTTTGAGCAGAGAGAGTTTGTGATTTGAGTGTTAAGAGTATCTGAGTGTTAAGAGTTTTGAAACTGTGAGTACCGTTTGTTTGTTTTGAAAGCTGTGAATCTCAATATCTTGTTACGTTGGTATATTTGACCCTTTGCCTGTTTTCTGACACTGATTTGGACTGCCCTTTTCAGTTTGTTTGCCTGGCTGTGTATATTGTAAATACTGATTGATTTTTGGGAAAGTAGGGAGCTCGACGCCATTATTTTCTTTATTGTAAACTCTTTAATCTCTGTTTTTGGTTAGGGAGATAGGTTTATCGATTGTATCTTCATTTTCTTTTCTTTTGGGTTAAGGTTTAGGAAGAGGCTTACATTTAAGGTTGTTTTGTTTGTTGTTTTGGCTTTGTCAGCTCCTGAATCATAAGTCCCAATCTTTTTGTTCCAATTCCTCGCACCTTGTTGACTCTTTCATGTTGCCCCTTTCCCCCTAGACGGGGTGTAACAACCATATAATATTTTGAATGGGACGCCACAAGGAAGTGTCATCAGTCCAATTTTATTTAATTTAATGATAAATGATATACTCGGAAAAGTTAAACCAAATTTTGGAAATGCATTATATGGTGATGATGGAGCAGTATGGAAAAGAGGTAGGGATTTAAAAACTGTAGTTAAGGGAATACAAGAAACAATAAGTAAAGTTGAAGAATGGTCAATAGAATGGGGATTAAAACTGTCAGTACCAAAGACTCAATATATGATTTTTACAAAGAAAAAGAAAATGGAACAAATAATTCTAAAATTGTATGATCAGAGACTAGAAAGATGGACTGAATTCAAATATCTTGGACTAATATTTGATGATAAAATAATATGGAAGAGACATTAAGAAAATTAAAAATAAATGTAAAGGTGTAATGAACTGTATGTCTTCAATAGGCAAGTATGAATGGGGAGCCAGCATGAGTTCACTGTGACAGGTCTATCAAGCCTTAATACGTTCTAGTATAGACTATGGGTGTGCAGTGTACAGGGCTGGATCTAATACAGAATTGGATAAGTTACATTCTAGAGCTCTTATAATCTGCTGTGGAGCAATAAGATCAAGCCCTATAGATGCTATCAGGGTTGAACGGGGGAGATGCCTTGTAGTGAGAGTCGCCCTCGTTAACTCTATTAACAAATGTGATGTACACTTGTCACATGTGCTCTCTTTTCACATTTAGGCCCAGATGCAAACATATCACTTAATCGGGATGAAATGAAAACAATAACTACACAGATAGGTAAAATAATATTATACACATGAATTAGAGTGACACTATAGACATAAAAGCAACAATTAAAATTAGGATTAAAGAAGATTATCGGATATCAAAATAACCTCACCTCTCACTGCATCACCAACGCTAAGAGGAAGAGGAGGGGACAGAACAGGAACTTATATTGACTCATGACATCACATCAATTAAAGGGAAAGGTACTCACTTCACTCAGGCAGTCACATCAGGTACATGTAAACGAATAATTTTGTGAGAATTCTAATAAACTATACATACATTTAACAGTACACTTTATGTACCTGTTACACCATTATGGAACTTTCCTGATCCTTTTGTTGAAATGGCAGATTTTGTAACAGCTTCCTGATCTAGCGTGTACGTCTCATCACACCGGCATTTTGCACGTCTAAATGATTTGCTTATGTTTACAAAATGATCATACAATAGCATAATAAGCCTTTTAATGAACATAAAGGTCCATGTTTAATAAAAACGTTTTCACAAAACTTAATGAAATATTTAGTAAAATTAGAAAATATTTAAGAGATCGTTAATTTAGTTGTATACATACATGTTCTCATATCCATATATTTTGTTCTAATGTCTCAAGTAATAATATCAGGGTTTACTGGATTTTACACAATTCTTTTGTAGTGTGGTATTGGTGGTGGTGTACTAAAATAAACATCGCCACATGTAAACCTTTCTTCTTCTCACTGCTGATTCCTGATGGTTTAGAGCAGTCGTTCCCTAAGCTGTCCTGGCGCCCCTCCAACACTGCACGTTTTCTTTGTCTCCCTAATCAAACACACCTGATTCAACTCATTAGCTCATTATCACATATATTTATGAGCTGATGAGTTGAATCAGGTGTGTTTGGTTAGGGAGACAAAGAAAACGTGCAGTGTTGGGGGGGGGGGGGGGGGGCTTTGGGAACCACTGGTTTAGAGGACAATTACCCGAGTCGCCCCCTGTCGTTTCAAAGAATAATACAACAGTATAAATGCCTTGTCCGGTCAGGGAGGCTCGCGCTGCAGAGCCAAGCAAAAGTATAAACCAGGCTCAAGACTGAGCCATATAAGTGTGAAGTGCGGCACCCTCCCAGGAGGGATGAATACCATCTCTTTTCAACAGGCCAGGTCTGCCCCAAAATCTTCTCCAATGGTCTATGAAGTCTTTAGTATTCTGCGGACACCACTCAGACAACCAGCCATGGAGTGAGGACAGTCTGTTGAGTATCTCATCAATCCTGCGAACAGGAAGGGGCCAGAGCAAATTACATTGTCTGACGTAATACTTGGGAGTTCAAGTCAAATATCATTAGTGCCGACGTGAATAATAATCTTACAGATTTACGATTAGCATTAGCCAGCACTTTCAAATTTGCTTTGATGTCAGGCGCTCTGGCTCCCGGCAGACATGTGACTATGGTGGCTGGTGTCTCTATCTTCGCATTCCGTGTGATCGAATCGCCAATAACTAGAGCACAATCAGCAGGATTCTCAGTGGGTGTTTCACTGAGGGGGGAGAATCTGTTTAATGTTGTTACCGGAACGCAAGAGCGGTGTTTTGTCCCGCGACTACAGCTCACGGTCACCCATCTGCCCTGCTGCACGGGTTCTACAGCCGGAACCCAACAATGTACAGAGTTCACTAAGCGAGGCACATCCAAAGCAGTATCTAAAGCCCTTGCACTCTTACTATCCTCAATTAAAGTTTGGATGCATGTCTCTAGTTCTGAAATCTTCTCCGTCAGCCTGACTGTCTCTCTGCATTTATCACATATAAAGCCCTCGCCGCTGACAGAGAATGCTGTAGTATACATGTGGCCGGCGGTGTGAGTGACAATAACAGGAGAAGACATTACTCACCGTGTTTGTTGACTGATCCTACTCACCACAGTTGTTTGATGGACTAAAAGGCACGAGCGTGCAAGAGAAAAAAGATGGCAAGTACGGATACCAGGTTAACAGGCTAGCGGAATGTTTGCACGTTGTGCCAGCGATAACGGTTTAGATTAAAGCTAGCGATGTCCGGTTAATGTGATAGACAGTATTAGATAATATCAGATATATTGTGATGATTAAGTTATACTAAGCAATATAAACAGCAAGGAAAGATAGTGAATAGAGATTAAACAAACGCAATCCACTCAAGCACACAGGAAACCGCTGTGCAAACGTGAAAACTGCGGTTTGTGCCAAATCTAATAGTGCATCTAGAATCTAATTAAATATCTGCAACATCCCAGTGAATCCATTTACTGTGATCATGTTCTCATTATGAATGTGGACGGAAGAGTCACAGTGACTTGAGTCAGAAGAGCCCATTATGAATCTCTGAATCTCATTTAAAATCATACAAATAAAGGCCAGGTAAATGTAAGGCATGTACGACACCGAGTATGACACCGTGTATGAATATGACAGCTGGAGTGTGTAAAGGGGTTTGAGCTTGTAATGCTTATGTGAACTCAGACAACAAGGAAGAGAGGATACAAATGCAGATATATATTTTTATAATAATGACCAAAAGATATCAAACATGGAAAACAGAGCTAAACAAAACCATCACAGAAGGAGAAACAAAGAGGAAACACGAGGGCGTATACACGAGTAACAGGACTGACAAGACACACCAGCAAACAATCAAGGGCAAACGGGAAACAAAGCCAAACTACAAGCTAAAACACTACAACACAAAGCACAAACAGGAGATACATAACAGATCTATGACGTCACGTCTCATGGCCATCAAACAGGAAAACACAGTTGTTGTACTTCAATACTCTCTTTATTACAAAATCTTATATTGCTGAGGTTTACACTGTACAAAGGACAGTATATCATACGTCGCTGTATTTACAAAATACACTTCTGTATATCAGAGCTAAAAGGCAAATGACTTCAACCACCGCAAGCATCAAATAAGGCAAGAATACTGTATCGACAGTACAGAGATGCATTTGAAAGAGCGATTCATACCCTGAAGAAAAGCGTCATGACTCAAAAACATCAGCATGAAAATAGACATTTGCCATAGAAATATTGACAGAATCATAGTTTCTCCTTCTTCAATGACTCACAAACTGTCTCATAAATGTACACAATCTGAGAATGGGTTTTGTGCTTGTAAACACGCACCAGTCGACAGGGATCTGTAGTGTGTGTGGTGTGTGTGCGTGTGTGGTGTGTGTGTGTGTGTGTGTGTGTGAGACAGCGCTTGTCATGGACAGGTTGTTGACCTCCATGTCAACAGATGTTCACTGCACCCGTGTGTCCACATAGACCTCTCTATCTGACCTCATTACCATCAAAGCATCTGCCGCACTCAGGTAAACACCACAGTAACAATCTCAATACTGTAGAAAACATTTAGTATCTAATAGCTTCAGTCTTTTAACAGAGCTGTTGACATTATCATGTTGACATTATTAAAGTGAATGCTGATGACAGAATCGTGTCCAATCAATACACTTCAGATTAAGATTTCATAAAATTGGCACATATTCAGCATGTTGAGGTTTGTCCCTGCTAATCACACACTATATCACTATCTACTGTATACAGTGGGTCCAAAGGTCTGACGATCTGGGATTCAAAATACAATTTCAAACGTGGAAAGAAAAGGAAAGTTTTAAGATTCTTTATTCGTTTAAAAAAAAGTGATGACATTAAATGAATAAGTATTTCAGATTGTGCTGTATTTCTGTCTGACGGATACAGTCAGATGCTCTTTGGACCGATCCAAAGCCACTGAGACACATTCGTCTTCATTTCTACATTGATACAAGAATTTGTAATGAAAACTACAATTAAATTAGAAGTCTTTGCAATATAGCATCAGACTTTTTGGACCCAACTGTATGAATATAAATGTCATATTGTAGTTTATAGTGTTAGAACAGTCTGTCAGTGTGACTGCAGCCGATGATGATGATGATGAAGCTTTCTTTAGACTGCTATTAAACTCCCTGATTTCTCTTGTTCTATAAACACACACTGCTTTGAAACAATGTGTACTTTACATATAAACTGTCAGTATCCTGATGTAAGGCTTTGGAAGCATCAGATATATTTTTATTGTATTATTATTAAATCAGAGTGCAGCTATAAATGTGTTATTAACATCGGAGAGCTGTGATTTTTATTTCCCCAGTGTTGTAAGCAGTATCAACCTTTAGAAACGTGTGTCGCTTGTGATGAAGATGAAGACTGTGAGAAAATGAATAAAAAAAATCCAGAGCACTGTTAGTTTAGATGCAGAGCATGTGCTTGTTCTATTGCCGTCTATCTGTTATAAATGTGTCTCATGCACACACTATCACAGTCATTCAAATGCACTGGAGAGTTTCATACAAAATAATGCACAAACTCTAATTGTAAGAACATCTAGTATGTACAGTTCATATAAGATGTTGGCTTAGGATGCATAAAAAAATGATGCCTTGCAAAAGATCACTTGTGGCTTTGAACGTTTCCACAGCGCCACAGAATCGTTCATGTTTCAAAGACCATTCACCCATCTGTGAGCGTGGACATTCACAGCCCATTCACTTCAATGACTTGCGCGGGAAAGAAACGCAGGACGGCACCTGAATCTCTCCAGGAGGATTTGATGTGATGGTGAAAAGTCTTTAAAAGCGCGTGAAGAATCATTCACAGCAGGAGCAGGAATGTGTAATGAAAAGGTAAATCAGTTTGTCAGATGAGAATCGTAATGCTTACTCAGCGAACAGGGAACGTTCTGGCAAGGTTCTCTCAGAGTTCTTTCAGTAACATTTATAGAATGTTACTTCAAAGTTATCTGTGCTAACGTTTTAAGAACGTTATTAAAGACCAAATACATTATTTATACATCGTTCATGGAACGTTTTTACCTGAAACATTTAGTTGGATGTTCGTCTAACGTTTTTTAAAATGTTACTACTTTTTTCAGAACGTTCAGAGAACATTTAAAATTAACGTTCCCATAATATTTGCAAAATGATAAAATGGAACGACCCATTAACACTCGCATAACCAAGGAAAAAAAAATGTTTTTAAAACATTTAAAAAAATTGACATTTTGAACTATAAGGGAAATAACTTAAAGGGAACGTTAGCAAACCGTTCCTAGAATGTGTTATTGGGTAGAAAGGGAAGACACGGTTGATTCTGTCCACCTGCAGACGTGGCTCCTACACCTCCTCCTCTTTGGTCTCCTCCTCTTCTCCGACTGAAGGCACATTGGAGCTGTGAGCGTGTGTCCCTGCAGTGCTGCTCATGCCGAGCCGGGCCGCCAAGCCCGAGGCCACGGACGAGTTGCTGTCGGCCTTGGTCTGCGTGCTGCTGGTGCGGGCGATGGCGTGTACCCTGCGCTCCAGGCCGCCGGTGTGATGGGGCGCTCTGATGCCTGCGTCCTGCGCTTTGCCCTCCAGGAAGTACGTGAGCATCTGACCTTTGCCCTTCACGCTGACATTCCCACGGCACACTAGATCATAGTCGGTCTGAAGCTGGCGGTAGACGTCATCAGTCACCTGGAGGAGCATTTATGTTCAGATCAATGTACGTATTATATATACATATTTATTTCTGCGTGCAACTGTGAACTAACATGGACAAACAATGAACAGCTGTATTTTTATTAACTAACATTAACAAAGATTAACTGATACAGTAACAAATGTATTGCTCATGGTTAGTTCATGTTAGTTAATACATTACCTAATGTTCATGTTACCTGTGCATGTGTAACTATTAGGCCTGCCCTCGATTAAAGATTTCTCCAGTCGAATAGTAGTCCTTCGTTTAAGCCATTAGTCGACTCATTGCGTGTTTATTTAGCTTCCCACTTTTTTAAGGCGTGGCTAATTCCTGATGATTTAAGCCCATTCATCGGTTCATTTATGTGATGCGCTCAAGTTCAAGACCGAATCGACAGAAAGCACCATTATTTTGCAAAAATGTTTTGTGAATTTACCAAAATAAAATTAGACCCTTTACAGTTTGCATTACTCTTATCTGTATGAGCAAAAATGAGGGAGTATTTTAAGTTAAATGCAGTGATGCATAGAGCCTCTATGTTATTTTGCATGAAGAAAATGAAGTCAATTCAGGACCTTGAAGATGTTTGCAATGATATTAATTATTATTATGATACAATGAGCAGCACTAATTCTCACTACTGTAATGTGTGTTTATTGTATTTATGCTTGTTTTTAATTCCTATTATCAATGTCCTTTTTTTGTCTAAATCATCACAAATGAAAGGCATAATCAAATGCTACATGTGTCATGTTTCAATGTATTTAAGTTCAGTTTTGTGATCAGGGGAGGATATGGGCGATCGAGTCCAGTTACGAGTCCAGTTCCGAGTCCAGTTCTGAGTCCAGTTCCGAGTCCAGTTAAACCAGAACCAGTCATCTGCACAGTCAAGTTTATTTATGAGTTTGATGACTTCACCGATCTCCCTCCTCTCATCGGTCCAGAAGAGCCAGAGCCAGTCTTCGAGCAAGAGCCAGAGCCAGTCCTCGAGGCAGAGCCCGTCCAGCTGTTCCCGCCCACGTCTGCTGATCCAGAGACTGTGGATGATGTGCTTGCCCCGTCCAGTTCCGAGTCCCATGATGTGCTGGCCCCATCCAGTTGATCCAGCGCCAGACCCCGCTGATCCTGCGCCAGAGCCCGCTGATCCTGCGCCAGTCCTGTCCAGCCCAGAGTTTTCTTTGCCGCTGGTCCTGCTTAGCTCAAAGCCCTCTTCACCGCTGGTCCTGCCCAGCCCAAGACCCTCTTTGCTGCCGGATCCCCCCTTTCCTGTCAATTTCCCCATTAAAATTTTGGGGGGGCGCCCACCCAAAGGGTCCTCGCCGCCATGGCCACCCAAAGGGTCCTCGCCGCCATGGCCACCCGAAGGGTCCTCGCCGCCATGGCCACCCGACGGGTCCTCACCGCCCTGGATTCCCGAGGGTCCGACAGCTCCGCCCTGGACGCCCGAGGGTCCGACAGCTCCGCCGTGGCCACCCCCACAGCCTGCCCCGCCGTGGCCACGCCCACAGCCTGTTCCACCCCGGTTCCCCGAGCTACCAGCTCCGCCCTGGAGGCTTCCTGTTCCTGTAACACCACACCCTCGTCTGCCTCCAGGGCGCCCACCCTCCCACCCCTTTGGATGTTATGCGGCACGAGGACACGCCTTTGGGGAGGTACTGTCATGTTTCAATGTATTTGAGTTCAGTTTTGAGATCTTGTTTCCCCCCTTCTTTTGTGATTTTGGTTCAGTCCTGTTAGTTTTTCCCGCTCCTCGTTTGTGTTCAGTTTCTTCACCTGTGTTCAGTTAATTTTCCCTTTAGTCCCAGTTCTTTTAAGCCTTGTGTTTTCCCTCAGTGTTTGTTGGTCGTCGTCCTTGTATGGTTGTGTTTTCCCTGAAGTTCCTGGAGTTTGTTATTTCGTTCCTGTATGTTTATTTTGTAAATAAATCAGCTATTTTTGGAAGTTCACTTGTCCTCGTCTTCAGCTACCTGCACACAAACCTGACAACATGATGTTTGTCAAATCCCATGATCTCCACCAGAGGGCACTCCTCCCGTCTATCAGATCATGATCATTTCCCACAACACATTGCCTGCACTCATTGTGCTTGATTACTTCCAGCTGTCTCATTATCCTATTTTAAACTGCCTATATAAGCCCTGTGTTTTTCAGTCACACTTTGCGAAGTCTTAAATGTTGTTACACTGCATTTCTGGGCGTTATCCTGTTTCCCTGGGTCTTGTTTTTTTTTAAATTATTATAATGATGTTAAGTTCGGATCATTTTACTGACTCTCTCGTTCATCAAAATGAACAAATCTTTATCTGAATCTGTAAATGTTGTATAATCTTGATCATATTCTGAATTTAGAAATCATTATAATGCAGCCAAAGATCATTTACAGGGAACATAAATAATTACTTTACCTTCCGAGTCTTTCGTTCATCTGTCACGTAATGAATGTACTCGGTTACTAACGTAACCTCGGTTCCCTGAGAGTAGGGAACGAGTATTGCGTGGCTATTTGCAGTGGGAAAACTCCTTTTCTCGAGAATATTGAAGCCTTTACTTTAAAACGCAGTGCAGCTGCACAGCACAGAGCTGTCTAGCTCACTGATTGGCTGGGCTATGGGAACTGCACAAACCTATGGCGAAGCAGCGAGGACGCGCAATCCTATCAGGACGCTTCCCACCTCGAGCGTGCCAGAATGGGCGTGGCTGCTGACAATGAAGAGGCCCATTTCACCATAGAAATCAGCTTAAATTGACTGAAGCGACAGACCTGAAGTGCAGCTTTATAGCACGGCAGGCTACGTAATACTCATTCCCTACTCTCAGGGAACCGAGGTTGCGTTAGTAACCGAGTACGTTCCCTTTCAAGAACTTTCACTTCTCTTTCTCTACAGCCCCTTTCGCTATTAGACTTAGTACTTCGATGCGGAGGACATGAGCTACGTTGCTCGACCACAGCATGAAAGCCTGGTCACCCTTATAGTTTGGGGGGGAAAGTGCTCTTTTTGTGCTTTATTTGGGTCGCTGTTAAAACAGCATTTGTGAGCTTGGGTGTGTGAGCTGTGAAGGGCCCATTGGCTACACTCTGAACATCTCCAGCCGCCTGAACTGACGAGGGGGCTGGGAGAAGCGCACAAGCTTTCTTCGGGTGTGGTCCGGCCCGGGACTTTATAACCTCCTTTTCCCTCCTGTCTTTTGACTAGGAAGGTTTTCGAGGCTCAGCGTCCAACACAATCTTGGGTTGGGGGCCCTGACACTCTGGAAATGGGAAGCGCTTGGCAGGCTGTGAGTGAGTTTCAGCTGCTGGACGGGGCTGAGACGCTGGTGGCGCTGGTTTAGCTGGCTGTGGGGTCGACGCTTTCTTAGGGCGACCCGACACTGAGCTTGATCGATCCGGCAGGAAGTGCTGCATAGCCTGCGACGACTTCTGAGCCTCTGTGAAGCGCTAGGAGAATCCTTTTCCCGCGGGGCCAGAGACCAGCGCTTGAGATCTGCGAGTCCAGGAAGGCAGCCTTGTCCGCATCTTTGATCTCTGTCAAGTTGAGCCAAAGATGGCACTCTAGCACGACTAAGCTGGCCATGTTTCTTCCGATCGCCTGGGCTGTGGTCTTTGTAGCAAGCAGGGCTAGATCGGTGGCACTGCGCAGGTTCCTGACGGCTGCGGGGACTCGTCCATGCGGCGGAGGAGTTTGGCTCAGAACACCTGAAGGACTGCCATGGTGTGCAAGGCCGAAGCAGCTTGGCCGGCGGAGGTATAGGCAGGAAGCACACTCATCTGAGCGTCACAAGCGAAATTTGCTCTTTTACAAGCGCTGCAGCAGCAAGCACTTGAAGGCTTATAAAGGATATTGCATTCACCGGATGGCCGCAGGGAAACGGCAAATCAGGAGAGTGGTGCTGAGTTGCTGAAAGCAGGAAGGTCGTCGTCCGCTGAGCTGCAAGGCTGAGTCGCTGTCACAGAGACGGCGAGGCGAAGGCTTCAGGAGAGTCAGCGAAGACGTATTTGGTCGCTGAATGAGATTAAATCTGATTCTTATGGTGAAATGGGCCGCTTATATCAGCAGCCACGCCCATTCTGGGAGGCGGGAAGCGGGAAGCTACGGGTTCGTGCAGTTCCCGTAGCCCAGCCAAACAACGAGCTAGACAGCTCTGTGCTGTGCTGGCTGTGAAGCTGCACTGCGTTTTAAAATAACGGCTTCAATATTCTCGAGAAAAGGAGTTTTTCCACTGCGTACAGCTAAGCAATACGAAGTGAACGTTCTCGAAAGGGAACTAGTTTTCACTAGTTTTTTTATTCTCTGCCTGTTCTCTGGTTTACCCTTTTGCCTGTGTTTTCTGCCCTATTGCTCATTTGGATTGTTTGCCCATTTCTTTGACCTTTTGCCTGTTGTATGAATTATGAGTATGGATTGTCCCAATAAATCTGCCTTTGTATCTTCAACCCTAATCTTGGAGCAGTTTGTGACAATGTTAAAATTAACAATAAAGAAATTTGATAAAAATATATTTTATTTGCATTACAATAATACTTTACTGCTATGAAAATAACATCACAATTGAACTGTATCTGCAGGTTTAAATAAAAAATAACAATGTTTTAAGGCTTTTAAAGACCTTTTTAAGACCTGCACAAATAAAATGCATACTGGCTGGGTAGAGCATGTAATAATGCAGATTTAAACAATTTCACAGTTCAAATTGCCTGATACATTGCAACAAATGCTTTTCTTACTAATTATTTTTGTCTTGTTTCCCGTCCAAATATTAAAAAAAATTAAGTGAGTTTGTGCTTAAAACAAGCAAAATTACCTGCCAATGGGGTAGGAAAAATAATGATTGTTTTAAGCAAAAACTCACTTAATTTAGTTTTTTTTTTTTTTTTTTAAACAAGATATAACTTCTTTTGTCATTTTACTTATCTAGTAAATGCTTCTTGATTTAAGAATAGTTAGGTATTTGGACTGGAAACCAAACAAAAATACCAGAAACTAAGTAAAAAAAAAGTATTTTTTGCAGTGTACTTGTTTTAATAAAAAAATTAAAAAGTTTAAAATGACAAACCTTCCATTTCAGCCTGTAAACATTTTGTAAAAGAAAAGGGATGAGTAAAAAGAATGATAAATTAACACATTTATAGTATTTAAAATATTTTTTTGTTCTCTGTATAAAATGTTAATTATCCTAAAAGTGGGCTTTACTTTCTTTATGCAAAATGTTTTGTTTTTTTTCCCTTAATTTTGAACATGTTTTTTGTGAAATTCCCCCATATTTTGGCATTTACAAGTACCTGGATCTTCCCCGGGACTCCAGTGCTGTCCATTCGGCTGGCCACGTTCACCGTGTTCCCCCAGATGTCATACTGTGGCCGTCGAGCCCCGATCACCCCCGCTACCACTGGACCCACATTAACACCTGCACATTCAGAGATACAAACATCAGAACACACCCTCAACATCCTCAGCGTCTAGTTTTGAGGTTGTTGTATTTGGTCATTGCCGTGTCTTTTAATAGTATTGTATTGTATTGCATTGATGTTATACTGTACATTTGACATGTTTTACATGTACTGTACATCAGTTTATGATAGGAATGTCATTCTAAACCTCATTTTATTAAATGTTTAATGTTTCAACAGTTTTTGCTCATACAATGAAAGTCACCACACTGACTTTCACTGAGTGGAAAATAAAGCGCTTTTTCAAAATATCGTTTGTGTTTCACTGGTAGAGAGTCATACAGGTTTGTACATAGACAAACGTGAGGGAGAGTAAATAACGAACTGAATAAATGAAAATGAGTATTTTTTTTCTCTCTCAAATATTAAAAAAAAAATTCTTGCTTTACTCTACAAATGGTAGAAAAAGTGCAGATTTGGTGGAGGGATTGATGCGAACACAGCAGTAAAGGTTTATCAAAGCTTACCAACTCTCAAGACAAAATCATTATATGACTGATAGTTGATTTCATCAAGAACATCAAACATTTCAATGGCATAGTCTGCTATGGTGCTCAAGTGGGCAGCAGTGGATTTCTTTGCCTATAAAAGAAAAAAAATCATGTTCACAGATGTTCTGTTGGTATTTTAGCATTTTTAAATATGTAGCTGATTTAGTGACCTTGGTCCCAATGGTGGGCACCAGCCCCACCGCTGCCATGTATGTGCTGCCGATGGTCTTGATCTTCTCGATATCTTTGTAGCACTCTTTGTCCATGAGCTGCAAAACAAGTGAAACAGGACTTAAATAGATCAGGAGTGCCAGTGTGATCACAGGAATGTTTCACGATGTCCTGTAAACGTAGGAAAATGACCTCGTCGAAGTCAGCAATGATCTCGTTGAGCAGTCGCAGACACTCGACACCCATGTTGTTTCCATCCAGCTCGATGTAGAAGTCATTGAAGTTGGGAATGGAGGCAAACAGCACTCCCACCTGAGCATAGGACTGGTAATAAAGATCCTGCCACACGAGAACCAGACAATCAGCTCAGCGATTCTCTTACATTAATGTGCTCATGACATTGTTTTGAAGTCCTCTCACCATGTTTCTGGGGTTGGACAGTAGGAAGTGTTGTGCCACGTGAGCAGGCAGCAGGTTGAAGAGGATCCTCTTGTTATCCAGTTTGACTTTCTCCATGCCGTCTCTCTCCTCCTCAGCCTGAACACACACACACACGCACACACACACACGCACGCACAAAAAGACATGTTCAGTGGGAGAATCCCAGTGGACAGGGAACGGTCTGGCCAGGTTCTCTCAATGACATGAACAAATGTTCTTCCTGTAACATAACAGATCTGGTCTTTAATAATGTTCTCAAAACGTTAGCACAAAAACATTATGTATACATCATTCATGGAAATTTTTTTTCGGAAACGTTTTAGTTCCCTTTCGAGTGAACTCGAACTGCGTCGACTACGACACTTTGGGGCACGCCCTTAGCGTAATGCATCTGAAGCTTGAATGAAACTAATCCAATCCTGATTGGTGCTGCATCATGACGTAATGTGTGACGGCACACACGGAAGCTACAAAGGGATGCCGGCACACAACAGAGTTAGCTTTTTGCTCTTCAGCAAGCGCTCTGTGTCAAACTGTCTGTCCTATTTGGTGTTGTTTGTCCCATAAGAACTTCAAATAAAGGTCTGCATTACAATACAGAATCTATAGTGGCTCGGATCTCGCGTTTGCTGAGGCAGCGCGTAAATTACGGGTCTACTCTGCAATAAAGATTCTGTATGGGTGCGAGGCATTCACAGTCAGCTCCTGAGGGTGCTCGCTGGGTTCATTGAGAAATATCTCGATGGGCACAGTTGTGCGGTTTCGGGTGTTTCAGCCGCGCACCTGTTGACTTTCTTCTTGAGAGATGAAAGCCAAATATATTGTAACATCTCGAATCTCACGTTTGCAGAGGCAGCGTGTATATTACGGGTCTGCAATAAAAGGGACACACAAGATCTGTGAAATAATACTGTTTGGGTGTGAGGCATTCACAGTCAGCTCCTGAGGGTGCTAGCAGTGTTCATTGAGAAATATCTCGATGCGTACATCCGTGCGCTGTCGGATGTTTCAGCCGCACACCTGTTGACTTTCTTCTCGATTAATGAAAGCCAAATATATTGTCACGGCTCGAATCTCGCATTTGCAGAGGCAGCGTGTAGATAATGAGAGCGTATTAATAAATATTAAAACAGTATTGTCTAATGATTATGGCTGCATTTAATTTTAAGAAATTAAAATGATGGAATATTATCTGACTTTAAGAAGTTAGATATTTTAATTCAGCCTACCATTGAGACCGTGTTTCACTTATCCAGTGTTTATGGCTGCATTTAATTCTGAGGAATTAAAATAATGAGCAGTGGATGCACGTTGTTCTGTCTACCCCACAGGCTTGCGGGCAAGCAGTGTTCCGGCCGCACATCGAAAATCGTTTAGATTTTTCCCTGCAGGTCCTCTGCTTCAGGGTATTGAAAACAAGACGAAAATAGCAGGGCTGTCCCCCCCAGGGAGGGACGACCGAGAATCATTCCTCAGCAGAGCCCTCAGGAAATCAATGTTTGTTTCCAGTGTCAAGTGCGCTTCGGGACACATCGGTTTTCAGCGAATGCACGCTGTAGTGTCCGCCCCCAAAGGCTTGCGGCCAGGCAGTGTTCGCGTACGCACATCAGAAACTGTTTTCGGTTATTCCCTGCCGGAACACCGCTTCAACAGACGCCTCCCTCACAGGCTGGGGCGCAGTCAGGCAGGGCTCTGAGGAGCTTCCTCCCAGACCTCAGGAGTCACCACGTAGACAATGTGTCGGTGGTCTTCTACTTGATTCATCAGGGGGTTCTGAGATCGCACCCTCTATCCAGATTGGCGCATCAGATCCTCCTGTGGTCCCAGGGGAAACTGTCTCTCAGAGCAATGCACATCCCAGGGACCAGAATCAGAGAGCAGACATCCTGTCGAGGCAGGGGATAAGGCCTGGGGAATGGATACTTACCACTGAGGTGGTGAAGTCGATATGCGAGAGGTTCGGCCCAGTGGAAGTGGATTTGTTCGCGTCTCGCAGGACGTCCCACTGTCCACTGTGGTTTTCTCTCACCCATCCAGCCCCATTGGTGCAGACATGACAGAGGCTACGCCTGTACGCTTTTCCCCCGATCGCTCTGCTCCCGGGAGTTCTGGAGAGGGTCCGTTGAGACGGGATCAGCCTACTTCTAGTAGCCCCATACTGGGCGGCCTGGGTATGGTTTTCAGACATCAACAGCACTCCTGACAGGCCAGCCTTAACAGATCCCTCTGAGGACGAACCTGCTTCCATACCTGGTCTCGACCTGGTATGATTCTGAGGACGAACCTGCCTTGACCAGACCTGTGTAAACTTTGGGCCTGGCCCCTGAAGGGGCTCAGTACCTAGAGGCTGGCCTGTCGGCTGGAGTGGATGAGACCATACTCAGTTCTAGAGCTCCTTCCACGAGGAGATTGTATGCCCTAAAATGGATTGTGTTTCCACTTGGTGTAGAGAGCGTGAGGTGGACCCAGTTAACTGCCCGGTTGGGTCCAGTGCTGGAGCTCCTCCAAGATCGCTTCTCGACTGGTCTTACCCCGTCCACACTCAAGGTGTACGTGGCTGCCATTGCGGCTTTTCACGCTCCTCTGGGTGATGGGCCTCTGGGAAGACATCAGCTGGTCGTACGTTTCATCCGTGGGGCTCGGAGGATGAGACCTGCGGCTCGTACCAGAGTTCCCACATGGGACCTGGCACTGGTTCTCGAAGGGCTGGTCGAGGCCCCCTTCAAACATCTGGAGTCAGCTGAGGCCAAGAACCTTCTCTCAAGGTAGCTTTTTTATTAGCCATTACTTCTCTGAGGAGAGTAGGAGACCTTCAGGCTTTCGCTATATCTCATGGGCGACATTAACCCTCTGGGGACGGCAAACGAGCCGGCGCGTTTTGCTCGTTTTTTTTTTCACATAGAAGAAAAATAGACTTAAAATACTCTGTTGATTTTGATCTTACATATAAGTGTTATACATCATTCGATCCTGTTAAGTGTCTATTATTTTTCTGTATACTCACAATAAAAACAAATTGTTGTGCTTTTTGTCAAATAAAGAAAAACAGACCTGATGCGAGTTTTGCCTTCTCTCTGTTAGTGCAGTCCATTCTGAATCGCGTCCGAAAATTAACTATAAACTATATACTTGTCATACAGGCAAGAGAGATTTTTTCTTTATGAAGCTTGAATTCTCTTCTTTTCAATGAAGTAATTTATATAAAAAAAATAATATTCTCAGTGTATGTAATCTGTATGAAAAGAGAGTGATGTCAGTATTTTTTCCCCCAGCTCATTACACTTAATTACGCGTTAATCTGACACGCCCACGGAGGACGCGCGCTATTCAAACGCGAATGATCTGAGGCAAGCCATGCAAACGGTTAACGCCCACATCAGCTGGATAAAACATCCAGTTTAATAAGAATCTTGTAGGCTACTTACCTCATCTTGCTGCGCTGTTTTCTTAATAATTCTGGAAAAGTTACGTCAGAAATGCTCAGAAGAAGGACCGCGGATTCAGCTGAAGTAAGTTATTTATTCTTAAGTGCTTTGTTCTAATCGCGTTATTGAATAGTGTATGTAAACTGCACAAAGACTGTTTAAATATGAATTGCGTGTCTGTGTGTGAATGAATGAATGGCACAGACGCGCGCGCGATGTTACTACAGCTGTCCATCGCATCTGTGCCGTTCATTCACTCTCGCTCCTACATTAGCAAACGTTATTGTGGTGAGGGGGGCATGGTTCCGCTAAGTCTGTAGCGGGAGAGAAGTCAGCGAGCCGCGCGGTGAGTAAGTGGGTCAAGTGCAGATGACGAACACCTGTGTTTGATTGCAGTAATTGGCGTGGAGACTGCATATAAACTGCCGGCTGAGAGAGAGAAGTGAGAGAGACCTGGGACTCGCACGCGACAGAGGAAGCCTGCCAAGTGTTGTGTCTACGTGAAAGTTATATGTGTATTTTATTTTGCTGTGGTATACAGCGGCCACGCCCGAGCGCACCTTTTTGTTTATTTTTGTAAATAAAGTGCGAGTCCCAATTTCGCCGACCCCGTCTTCTTCCACCACCCACTCTGAAGCTCACACTTTGCTACACTGGTTCCGAAACCCGGGAAGAAGAAGACTGCCGCCGCCATGCAGACCCCGCCGGGAACGCCATTTGCGGACCTCATTCAGACGCTCGCGGGTCTTCACCGGGAGCAACACCACGCCCTGCTGGCCGTAAAAGAGGAGCAGGACCAGCGGTTCCAGTTACTGCTCCAAGGCCAGCAAGAAGACCGCGAGCTGTTCCGGAGCTGGCTCGACCGGGAGGTTCGGGCCGTCCCCGCTCCAGCTACGGCCTCGGCCCCGCCCCTGCCTCTCAACAAGATGGGTCCCCAGGACGAACCGGAGGCGTTCCTGGACCTATTTGAGAGGTCGGCCGAGGCCCGGGGACGGCCCCAGTCGGACTGGCCCATGCGGCTCATCCCATTACTTTCGGGGGAGTCCCAAATCGCCGCCCACCAGCTGCCAGTCCAGAACCTCCTGGTCTACGAAGACCTGAGAAGCGCCATTTTGCAGCGGGTCGGCCGGACCCCCGAGCAACATCGTCAGCGGTTCAGGTCCTTGAGCCTGGAGGAGTCTGGCCGACCCTTCGTGCTGGCGCAACAGCTCCGGGACTCCTGCCGCAGATGGCTGATGGCCGACGGAGGCGACGTCGAGGATATCGTCAGCAAGGTGGTACTGGAGCAATTCATCACCAAGCTACCCAAGAAAACCGCTCAGTGGGTCCAGTGCCACCGCCCGACGTCGCTGGACCAGGCCATCCACCTGGCGGAAGATCACATGGTGGCGTGCTCAGGGGTCGGCGAACCCCTTCCATCAGCTTCTCTCTCTCCTTCTCTCTCTCTCTCTACCCCTTCTCTCCCCAAACCTGTGCCCCTTCCCAGGTCTCGCGGGGGGCTGGTGCCCCGGCCGGCGCCAAGGTGGAGGACAGCGACTCCGGCGGAGCCCGTTCCTGTGAGCCGGGCCCCACCCAGGGGGCCCGCCACGTCCGACCACCCCGTCCCGAGTCCGGCAGCCCTGCACTCTCCACGCCAATTCTTTGACCCGCTTCCTGTAACTGGAGCGGCGGGGAGGCCTTGGCCGGCCTGCTGGCGCTGCGGGGACCCGGGACACTTTATAGATCGGTGTCCGGTCATGGAGGTGGGGACGCTGATCCGGGTTCCCGACGCGCCGCAGGCTGCCCCCGATCAAACTGGCCTGTACCAGATACCAGTGAGTATCAAGGGGGGTACTTATCAGGCTTTGGTGGATTCAGGCTGTAACCAAACCTCTATACATCAAAGTCTGATACAACCGGGGGCATTGGATAACAGCCGCATGGTTAAGGTGCGGTGTGTGCACGGGGTGGTGGTGAGATACCCGATAATGCCGGTCATAATTCAATTTAGGGGTCAAAAGCATAGTGTGGAGGTGGCCGTTAACCCGCACCTCCGGCATCCGCTCATTTTGGGGACGAATTGGCCTGCCTTTAATGAATTATTAGGGTCGTTATCAGCGGGTGCCTCTTGGGGTAGAAAAACCAAGGGAAAGACAGCGGCCGTTCAGCTGGGGGATGCTGAGCCGGGACCACTGGGTCCTGCTGCAGGGGAACAGAGGGCTCTGGCGAGAACGGATCTCTCAGAGCGCGATGATTTTCCCCTGGAGCAGTCCCAGGATGAGACTCTAAAAAACGCTTTTAATCAGGTCCGCTCTATTGACGGCCAGCTGCTTCACCCAGACCAACCGCTCTCTTATCCCTATTTTGCTGTATTGAAAGATAGGTTGTATCGGGTGACCCAAGACACCTAGACAAAGGAAGATACAACACAGTTGTTGGTTCCTAAAAGCCGCCGGAAAATGCTTTTTCAGGCGGCTCACTGTAACCCAATGGCCGGGCATTTAGGGCAGGCGGCGACACTAAACCGTCTCATGGCCCGGTTCTTCTGGCCGGGCATCCACGAGAACGTGCGCAGGTGGTGCGCGTCTTGTCGTGAATGTCAGTTGGTGAATCCACCGGCCAATCCAAAAGCACCATTGTGCCCCCTTCCGTTAATGCAGGTCCCCTTCGAGCGAATTGGTATGGACCTCATCGGGCCATTAGAGCGGTCAGCGCGAGGGCATCGCTTTGCGTTGGTTCTGGAGGACTACGCAACGCGATACCCGGAAGCAGTCCCGCTTCGTAACATTTCGGCTAAAAGTGTTGCGAGCGCGCTCTTCTCGTTGATCTCCCGAGTGGGAATCCCCAAAGAGATTCTCACTGATCAGGGCACGGCGTTCATGTCACGAACGATTCGCGAACTCTACGAATTGTTGGGCATTAAATCGATTCGCACTAGCGTCTACTACCCACAGACGGACGGTTTAGTGGAACGATTTAATCGCACTTTGAAAGCCATGATTCGTAAGTTCGTTCACGAGGACGCCAAAAATTGGGATAAATGGCTAGAACCCCTCTTGTTCGCTGTACGCGAGGTCCCACAAGCCTCCACGGGGTTTTCCCCCTTCGAGCTCCTCTACGGACGGCAGCCCCGCGGGGTGCTTGACGTTCTTAGAGAGACTTGGGAGGACGGACCGTCCGCTGCGAAGAACGAAATTCAGTATGTCCTGGACCTGAGAACAAAGCTCCACACTTTGGGGCGGCTATCAATGGAGAATTTGTTACAGGCCCAGGGCAGACAGAGTCAGCTATACAACAGGGGAACTAGACTCCGCCAATTTGCACCGGGAGATAAAGTACTTGTATTACTCCCTACTTCCAGCTCTAAATTACTCGCAAAGTGGCAAGGGCCCTTTGAGGTCACACGGCGAGTTAATGATCTCAACTATGAGGTAGCCCGTACAGACAGGGGTGGAGCACATCAAGTTTATCACCTCAACCTCCTCAAAAAGTGGGTTGAGGCAGAGTCAGTGATGCTGGCGACGGTGGTGAGCGTAGAGGAGGATCTCGGGCCTGAGGCGAGTTCAAAATCGCAATCTCTCGCACTGGCTCTTGGTGGAGATCACCTCTCGCCCTCCCAGCTCACTGACGTGAAAAATATACAAGCTGATTTTGCGGATGTGTTTTCTCCCCTGCCTGGTCGGACGAACCTCATTCAGCACCACGTTGAGACCGAACCTGGGGTAGTGGTACGCTGCCGCCCGTATCGTTTGCCTGAACATAAGAAAAAGGTAGTTCAGAGTGAATTAGAGACTATGTTGGAAATGGGGGTAATAGAAGAGTCGAGCAGTGACTGGGCGAGCCCGATAGTCTTAGTTCCTAAAACTGACGGCTCGGTCCGCTTCTGTGTTGACTATAGAAAGGTGAACGCGGTGTCCAAATTTGATGCTTATCCAATGCCGAGGGTTGACGAATTGCTTGATCGGCTGGGTACTGCTCGTTTTTATTCGACATTGGACTTAACGAAGGGTTATTGGCAGATCCCCTTGTCTCCAATGTCCAAAGAAAAAACAGCTTTCACGACGCCGTTTGGATTACACCAATTTGTTACCCTTCCTTTCGGGTTGTTCGGGGCTCCAGCGACCTTCCAGCGTCTGATGGACAAGATTCTCCGGCCGCATGCTGCATATGCCGCTGCCTACTTGGATGATATTATCATCTATAGTACCGATTGGCAGCGTCATATGCAGCATTTGCGGGCTGTTCTGAAGACGCTGAGAAGGGCGGGGCTCACGGCCAACCCGAAGAAGTGTGCAATTGGGCGTGTGGAAGTGAGGTATCTGGGTTTCCACTTGGGTCACGGTCAGGTGCGTCCCCAAATTGATAAGACGGCAGCAGTTGCGACCTGCTCGAGACCCAAGACCAAGAAGGAGGTTAGACAGTTCCTGGGGCTAGCGGGATATTACAGGAGGTTTGTGCCTAATTATTCGGACCTCGCTAGCCCGCTGACTGATTTAACTAAAAAGGAAGCGCCAGATACGGTCCAGTGGACGGAGCAGTGCCAGCAGGCCTTTACCCAGATAAAGGCTGCTCTGTGTGGCGGCCCGCTTTTGCATGCTCCTGACTTCTCTCTTCCTTTTATCCTACAGACGGATGCATCGGACAGGGGGCTGGGCGCGGTCCTGTCCCAGGAGGTGGAGGGTGTAGAGCGGCCGGTGCTGTACATCAGTCGTAAGCTCTCTAAGAGAAAGACGATGTACAGCACCATTGAGAAAGAATGTTTGGCCATCAGGTGGGCTGTTCTCACCCTCCGCTACTACCTCCTGGGGCGGGAGTTCACCCTCTGTTCGGACCACGCTCCCCTGCAGTGGCTCCACCGCATGAAAGATACCAACGCGCGGATCACTCGTTGGTATCTAGCTTTACAGCCCTTTAAGTTCCAGGTGATCCACAGGCCGGGTGCACAGATGGTTGTGGCTGACTTCCTCTCCAGGAGGGGGGGGGGGGAGGCTGCAGGCCGGACGGCTCCCCGGCCTGAGACGGGCGGTGGGGGTATGTGGCGAGGGGGGCGTGGTTCCGCGAAGTCTGTAGCGGGAGAGAAGTCAGCGAGCCGCGCGGTGAGTAAGTGGGTCAAGTGCAGATGACGAACACCTGTGTTTGATTGCAGTAATTGGCGTGGAGACTGCATATAAACTGCCGGCTGAGAGAGAGAAGTGAGAGAGACCTGGGACTCGCACGCGACAGAGGAAGCCTGCCAAGTGTTGTGTCTACGTGAAAGTTATATGTGTATTTTATTTTGCTGTGGTATACAGCGGCCGCGCCCGAGCGCACCTTTTTGTTTTCTGTTTATTTTTGTAAATAAAGTGCGAGTCCCAATTTCGCCGACCCCGTCTTCTTCTTCCACCACCCACTCTGAAGCTCACACTTTGCTACAGTTATTTTTAAATGAACACATCCAAACTATATAGCCTACTGAGATTTCTTCTAATCGCGATATAGTGTCTGTAATGACAACATTTCGTTGACTAGTTTTGGATAGTTTATAAAGTTTTATAAAATAGACATTAAATAAGCTTTTGTTAGACAGTTTCTGCTCATATGTTAAATATATAGTATGTTTTGTCACAAATAAACTAATCAACTGTTATAGTGTTTGTTCCAATGCAAGCTATATCAAAATAATGAATCCTTAACTTTGAAATACGTATTATAAAATGTACTGGCCTACTTTAAAAAATAATACTTTATAAGACATTTATGGAAAAGACAATTTTCTTTTCTAGATGTTTTGAAACAATTCTGTAGAATGGCCCATATAGCCTATTTGACCAGGATTTGTTTCCAGGTGTGACTATAAATATGCTTTTGACTTTCATTTATGTTTTGATTTTATATTTTATATATATGTGTGTGTGTGTGTGTGTGTGTGTGTGTGTGTGTGTGTGTGTGTGTGTGTGTGTGTGTTTTATATCTATTGTGACAACCCTGAGTGAAAGGCTCATTAGTATGCAGTCTGCTCATTAGTATGCAGTCTGCTCAGGTGAGAACTGCCTAATTATTCATTATGGTGTTGGGCCGTTCTGCATATTGACTTCCCAAACAAAAAATTTTTTTTCACAATTTAAAACAATCTATTGTTTTATGTGAATGATAACGCAGGATGATTTTCAGATCATTTTGAAGCAAAAACTCTGGGCGACAACATCCATTAGTTAAAAACTCTTGTGGACAGATATTTAGTATGTGTTTTGTGGCCTTAAACTTTAAAGTTTATTTTTTAGTTTTTCAATAACCACGCATACACAATATTCTCTCAAAAATTCAAACATGTACATTTATGTTGCTCACATATTATGGTAGCCCTGTTTGTGCTATATAGAGTGAATTTACACCACTGCCATTAACACGTTTATAAATAACTGAAAAAGACACAAATGTAAGGGCATGTCAGAACATCCCAATGGCCCCAAAAACACCTCAGACCCCAGAGGGTTAAAGGCTATCTTGCATCCCAGGCCGGACTATGTGCCTAAAGTGCCATCTAATGTGGCACGGCCTATGGTTCTGCAGGCTTTTCATCCTCCACCTCACGTGATGACGGATGAAGAAAGACTTTATTTGCTCTGCCCTGACAGAGCTCTCAAGATTTATGTCCAGAGGTCTTCTTCATGGCGGAAGTCAGACCAGTTGCTGGTGTGTTTCGGGTCGCCCAAGAAGGGTATTCCCACATCCAAACAGACCATCAGTAACTGGGTCGTTCAGGCTATCTCTATGGCCTATTAGGTGGCAGTTTGCCTTCACCTTTGGCCGTGAGGGCTCATTCAACCAGAGGCATGGCGTCCTCTAGAGCCCTCCTTTCAGGGGCCCTGATCCAAGAAGTCTGCGATGCAGCAGGATGGGCCACCCCTCATACCTATTTAGATTTTATAGCCTGGATATTCCTTCTACGCCAGGCACTCTAGTGCTCTCGTCCTAAGTGTGCCTGTGTGCAGCTTAACACTGGGACAGGCAGGGCTTGTTGTGGCATAGTGGGTACTCGTTCCCCAAAGTGTTGTAGACGACAGTAACCCTTGTTCCCTGAAGGGGACGAGACACTGCGTCCCTCCGTCATGCCTTCCCCTGCCTGAGAGCAACTTGCTTCATCGCAGTAGCTAACTCTGTTGTGTGCCGGCGTCCCTTTGTAGCTTCAGTGTATGCCGTTACATGTTACGTCATGACGCAGTACCAATCAGGATTGAATTAGTTTCATTCATACTTCAGATACGTTTAGGGGTGCCAACTTCCGATAAGAAAAATGCGGGACAATCGTGGTTCTTTACAGGAAAAAAGGGACACTTAAAATATTTTAACTGTATCACACAAGATATGTCATTTCAGGTTCGTATGTGTTTAAAAGCTTCTCAGATATAAACACATTTGTTTTGCTTAACCTGTTTATGTACAATTTAATTCTAAAACGAATTTTAAGGTCACACAAGACAGTCACATTAATTACACACAAAATATAGTTCAAAATAATAACATTTATCTGAAATGGAAAGCTTTTGTAACATTATACACTACATTTTAAAGAAATTAAATAAAGTAATAGCCTACTTTTATTCAGCAAGGACGCATTAAATGAATCAAAAGTGACAAAGACATTTATAATGTTACAAAAGCTTTTTTATTTCGGATAAATCTCCTTTGAACCTTCTATTCATAGAATAATCCTGAGTTCTTTTTTTAAAAACATTAATAATAATCAGACATGTTTCTTGGGCAGCAAATAACATCAGCATATTACTCCCTCGGGTAGATTGCATGTTTTCTTGCGTGTCTGGATGTCGGACTCATGAACAATAATCACGTTGTTTAAATTCACCAAAACTGATTTGCGGAAATCAAAACCCGGCAGGACAGTGACAGGGATTAGCCGCTAGCGCGAGGCCGGATCGAACCGGGAGCGACAGTAGAGGATCTCTTCACAAATCACATTATCTGTCCCAAAAGAATAATTAATTCTCAATGTACAGTTGATTGGTCAGGTCCGATGCGCGTGATTGGATGATGACGGTGTCGTGGTCATTCTCAATTGTGTTGCTGTTGTATCAGTCAGATCAGCGAAGCACTCAATAAACGGGACAAGAGAGGTCCCGTACGGGACACATACATTAGGCCCAATAATCGGGACGTCCCGGCTAATTCGGGACAGTTGGCAACCCTAGATACGTTACACTAAGGACGTTCCTCAAAGTGTCGTAGTCGACACAGTGTCTCATTCCCTTCTCAGGGAACAAGGGTTACAGTCGTAACCCGGGACATTCGTCTAGAGTTTTTAAATGTTACTTATTTCAGATCATTCAGAGAACATTATATTTACATGATGGGGGTTGAACTTTTGCGTTCCTGAGAAACTTTTCGTTCACTTGCATGACACTCGTGATGGAAATAATATGATGAGGGAGGAAAAACTACATTTCAGTTCTCTTGCAAGTAAACAAAAATCCTTTACGAATCTTTTGTTTAAATCAGTGGTTCGGATCGGTATCAAACTGCCAAAATCCTGTGATTTCAGTAAACAAGGTTTCGTTACATCATAACTGTTTCAAAAAGTTTGGAAATGTCAATGGTTCACCACTGGGGGGAAAATGATCTCTGTGATCCCATGAATCATGCAGATTTACTGAGATTGAACAAGTGTCTGTGGGTTTAACCTGATCTCTGATCAGTTTTATACATTTGTATACGTTTTAATTAGACATTCGTATAATTAAAAGGAATAATAGTAGTTAATAGTCTCTGTTTAGCTGAGCCATCCATGGACCAAACAAAACAAGCCCTGAAAAGATAATACATATTATAAAGACATTTAATGGTATTAGATGACTAATTAATTGCATCTAATAGATTATACTTTCAATAAAACATTTGCAATGGGTTTGTAGAAGGCGTTTTTATGCATGTTTGGCCTGACTTCTTGTTGCAATTACACTATTCTGAACAGAAGGGTTCACCAGCGCATGTCGCTTCGAAACAGTGAATCATTTTCCAAAGCAATTGGTTCAATTGATTCGAAGCTTTGAAAAGCTTTGTTTCTCCCATCACTACCAGGCATCAAACATCAGTCCAAGGGAATCCGTCAGAGCAAACGTGAAAACAGGCAAGGGTTGAAACACAGGCAAACAGCCCAAATAATCAAAATCAGGGGAAAGGGCTTAAACCTCGTCATGGCAATTTCAAAACACTGCTTCATGAATCTTTTGTTTCGAATCAGTGGTTTGGAGCGTGTATCAAACTGCCAGAGTCACATGATTTCAGTCAACGAGGCTTCTTTACATCATAACTGTTTCGAAACGTTTCAAAATGTCCGTGGTTCACCACTGGGGGGCGATGATCTCTGTGAACCCATGAATCATGAGAACCGATTAACAAGTGTCTGTGGGTTTACCTGATCTCTGATCAGATTTATACATTTATACACGTTTTAAATAGACATTAGTATAATTAAAATAAATAATGGTAGTTAATAGTCTCTTATTGGCCTGTTTAGCTGAGCCATTCATAGAACAAACAAAACAA